>JAJMGC010000037.1:0-147857 GCA_030574995.1 Suhomyces maxii
GATAATGCTTCAATTCACAAAAGGCGTGACCTACAATTGTTGGTCGCCCTGAGAGGATTGGAACTTGTGTTTTTACCTCCATATTCCCCCGCCTTGAATGCAATTGAAGAATTTTGGTCAGTTTGTAAATCTAAAGTTAAAAGGTCAAACTTAAGTAGGAAGGAACAATTAACACCTAGAGTGAGAGAAGCTACCAATAACATCTCAACCGAGAGTTACGAGGGGTTCTGTAGACATGCTAGTGAATATTTCAACTTGTGTATGGAAATGGTATTATTCTAGGGTCGTGAATTAATGGTGGAAATCGGGTATAGTATAGGCTACAGAACTATTTGTAGACCAGGGACAAGGTTTACTATTAAATGCTACCAAACCCCAAAATAAAAGTGAAATGATTACTTTGACAAATTGGACTAATTTGTCGAAATCAAGACTGGTCCAATTAGTTAGTCAGCTGGGGTAGGGTATAGGGGTATGAATTTTTCTAGTTGATAGTTTGAATGATAGAAGTCGTATTATGAATATATTCGGTCACTGGTATGAATCATTTATTTCCGAGGGTACGAATATATCCGACTCGAGGTATGAAGTATAATAAAAAAGACTGTAACCCTTAAGGTAAAAAAAAATTATATGAAATGTATGAAAGCCATAATTACTAGTTTCGAGGCGTCCTAATGAGTATATATTTAGGTGTGGGCGGTGAGGGAAGTCACAAGGTGTAGGTGCACAGGGAAGGCGGGAACACATGAGAAACGGGGGAAGGAAAAGAGCAGGTAGATAGAGCATTTTAGTAGTAGCTATGGGATCACCAGGGGCGTAAAGGGCGAAAGCTTTTCACTATGAAAAATAAGAATTAACTAGAAAAAAATTGTGGGTTGGTGAGTTTTATGATATTATGGCCTTTGATGATTATGAGGCTTACCTTGGTAAAATAATTAGCAAAAAGGTTTTCCCCATTTATGGTTAGTTCTTTCTTTCTTTGTCTGTTCTAGTCAAGGCTGTAGTCACTAAGCCCACCTAATATTTCTATCTTTTGACCCATACTTTTGGTTATTTGGTATCCCTCTATTCTATGGGTGGGTGCAAATTTTATGGTATCTGTTAATACAGTGAGCATCACAGTTTAGCCAGTTTCTACTGTGGGGATTAGGGTTTATCTTAGATAGTGCGATGTACATCCATGCGCTATCAACAATCATTTCATTTATAATGTACAACAAATAATTGAACAAACTTGCGTCATTAGTAAGATATGGATGTTGAATCTTTTTTTTTTTTATTATTTTTACTTTTGTACTTGAACTCACCCAACTCTCTATAACTCCTCTCGTATTTTTAGGACCCTGATGGACACCTAATAAAAATATTATTTAGGGTAAATCATTTCAGTAACTGTTTCTGCACTTTGCACTAATTTCATGATAACCACAATTTCATTTCGCTATTGCTTTGTAATTGAGCAAATGCTAGGTTATGAGGGGTACATGGGCTCTCGGGTACAATATAGGCCTATAGAACATGGACTCCGTTCCAAGAACCTGTCTCGTCTACGCCACGTTCTCGTATCATTGAAGCGTGTGTCTTTGAAAAAACAATTGTGACTTTCCCATCCACAACCAATCACATAAGCTTGATGGAACACCATAAAAAATGGTTTACCAATGGTAATTCCAGCATAGGACTGGGAGTTTATACTTTCAAGAAAAAATTTATTGCACTCTATTTACCTCTACACATTTTACCTGACATTGATACCAATTTATGCTTCGATCCAATAAGTTTGGACAGCATTGTCCAACAAAACAGCTAATGCTTGCTCAAAGGTCCTGACCTTCGACTGTAGCTCTGTCTTGATTATATACCACGGTCATAAGCGGGCTGTACAAGGTCTCATGATCACTAGCCTCGTTTACTAAGCGCGGTACAGACTTTCCCTAAACCAACTGATCAAACACCTTTCTGTGTAGTAGCCAGTTTTGCGACAATGATTGCAAAATGAATTGCGCATTTTAGAATATTAATTACTATTCAAGGCAGGAGACCGACACAACTCGTATTGGTCTACTAGTAATTGTTTCCGGATTGCTACAACTTTTAAATATAGAGGCTAAGCATCTGTGATGACATGACCAATCCAGCTTTGTCAACAGTAGGAGGGCCAGAAGAAATAAGATGGCTCTGAAGAGGCTCATGTAATTTTAGAATGAATATTTCGACCTTGAGCTTTTCATCGACAATAATGTAGATACTATTATCCATTTAAGCAATGAAACGTTGTGTATAATCAGAAACTTTTTCATTTGGTTCTTGATGTAGCCTGTAAATTGACTGTCTGCTTTCTCCTTTATTTCCAAAGCATAGTCCTTTTCCTCCTAGACAAAGTAGTCAGTGCATAATTGATCATGATCATCACAGGTACCAGCTTTCATCTTAGAAAAGTAGAGTCTATTAACAGAATCTTTGAAAGATCGTTGAATTGCTGTACGACATTTTCATATCCAAGAACTATAGTGACTTGTAGACAAAGACAAAGGGGTTATCACCACTTACCAGTGTGAAGGATTGTAGAGAATATAACTCTGAAATACTATATAAATAATCTATATGCCCTCGCTAAAAGGTCGGTCAATTTTTATTCTGGTTTGCAGACTAAGTAACAGATTTCCTTGATTTTTATTTTATACCAATTAAATGTAAGAATCATATTCTAAAGACGTTTCGCCAAATATCACTACTGAACATAAGTATATAGTCAATGTGTGAAGTAATACTGCATGTAAATAGTGATGGGCACTACAAACGTCTTTCTTTAAGGGTGATGCGGTGGCTCAATGGTAGAGCTTTCGACTCCAGATCGAAGGGTTGCAGGTTCAATTCCTGTCCGTGTCAATTCCTTTCTTTTTTTGCATTTTTTACTATCTGAGCAACCTTAAACCAGTATAAAGTCAACTCTATGGATGTACTACATGCTACTCACTGTTCGTTTCCTACAGTAGCAAGGTAATCTTTTTTTTTCCCTTTTTTGTATTTTTTTTTAGTTTATCTGGTTCATCTACAACTACACTTTTGGGGTGGCTTCAGTCAACGTTTATCGCTTGCGATCTATTCTATTATACACTATTTAATTATTTGCCATTTTTGATGCCCTAATATTACCTTCTCTTCTAAGTTCGGTATCCATCAAATCTTGGACACGATGACTACCTGCAATTGCTATGGCAAGAACAGATTCCAATTTATCTAATGGCATCTTATCTTCCAACATTAATAATGCTAATTTTTCACTTTTGCCCACTACTCCAATAGTTATAGTACTCGTATCGTTTTCTTCCAAGCTGTTCAAGTCCAATAATGGTGTTTGATCATGTAATCCAGCACTGATACATGATACATAGTCGTACATGGCTATACCAGCGTCTATTAATGCTAAAGTCATCGCATTGGTCATTCCAGCCAATAATCCTCCATCTTGGGCCAATACATGAATGTCAACTTGGATAACGGTTCTAGGGTATAAATGACACATTACACTTTGTTCAAAAGTCTTTTCTAATGTAGTCTTAAGTTCCACGATTCTCTTTTCGGTTCTAGTTCTCTTCTTTCTTTCAAATGTGGAAAAGTTGGCCACATTCACATTCACTTCAATGGTGGCTTCAGAAGTGTTGGTTTGAGATCTTAATGCTGGTTCCATAGGTCCTTGAACCATACATATCACTTTGGTGTTACCTTGTTCCACATAAGATGATCCATCGGATGAATTAGGATGTGTGTTGGTTCGACACTCAAAACGACGCAACTCATTCCATCTCCGGCCATCGATTCTCAACCCTTCAGGGGAATATATTTCCATTCGAGACATAGTTGGATGCAATTAAAAGGTTTAAATGAGTTACGATTGTATAACCGACTATAAAAGTCATTTCAGAAAAAATCTCCCATCTAGATCACGTGACCGACATCGATTTTGACACCTTTATTAACCTAATGATAACTCAAGATCATTGATAAAGCCATATAATAACCAGCAGTTGGTTATGAAAAAGATACTGGAGGTAAACAATAGGCTGGAGAATTCACTTCTGCCCAAGAATTCCAAATCGTATGCTGTTTTTAACCATCCACCTTGAGTAATCACCCAAGCGAATAATCTAGTGAGATCCGTCAATTTATAGTTAGATTTGGAGAGAAAGTGTGGTAAGAAAATCAAAAACCACAAAAAGTATTGGGAAGTCATAACTTTGTTGAATGTGACAAAAGCAAAAGTTTGAAGAAAAATGCTTGAAATTAAGTCTTTATCAGCAAACACGAGAGGAATTAAAATGGCTGATAATAAAAATTGAGGAATAAATGCAAATCTTTCTAAGTTTAAGCTGCTGATGGTGCTGATGGTGGCGGTTAAATTGAAATTGGATAATGCAGACTTATAATATAATGCAACATTGTAGACTGAAAAATTGTGTCTGTGGTCAATTCTTGTAAGATGATATAAATATGAATGATAAAGGAATTCGTAGCCATAGATTTTGTACATCAATAAATTGAGACCTGTCACGGTTAAAATGGTGATAAACATAAATTTTAAATTGGTGAGATTAACCCATTTTAACACTGGTAAATTAATTATTAGAGATCCATTGGAAAGATAATACATAACACTGGATAAATAAATTATGGGATAAAGTTTAAAATGAATTGATAATCCCAAAAAAAGGGCTGACATAACAATGGATTTTTTTTCAAGTAAAAAGTATAATGAAGCCATGATCATAACAGTAAGAACACTTTCAGAAGACCCTCTAGTACTAATGGTTATGACCATAGGGTTCAAGAGCCATAAGGAAGACAAGATGGCCACTTTTTCTCCACTCAATCTCAATGGACCATTTTTCACTCGTACTCCTTGTAATAACTTCAAAATGATCCAACCAGTGATCAAATCAGATACCATAAAGATTCCCTTACCGAAATGGTACCAATTGCCACCCCAGGAGTTTGGTACCAACATCCACGCCAACAAAGGAGTATAACGGTAAGTTTCTCTTTGGTAAGGACTCAATCCTTGGTATACATAATTGGAAGCATCTGAAAATACAAGATAATCAATATCAGTATACTTAACCGTCATATACTTGTCTTGATAAAGACCGAAAAAGAAAAAGCCTATACGAAGAATCACGGCAAGTCCGAAAACAGTCTTTGGTTGAGTCAACGTTTGCATCTTCGACACCATCTTTGTATCCGAACAAAAGCAAAAGTAATCGGGAAACTCTTGTGTCTTTGAAGTGCAAGCAAGTTAAATTACACCATGTTTTTAGTAAACTTATCTGGCGCGCTACCCGCACCGCGTGTAAGATCCACTAACAAAAAACAATAGGCTGTCACGTAACCTGCGAC
This sequence comes from Suhomyces maxii, assembly GCA_030574995.1. NCBI lineage: Eukaryota > Fungi > Ascomycota > Pichiomycetes > Serinales > Debaryomycetaceae > Suhomyces > Suhomyces maxii. The sequence goes on from JAJMGC010000037.1 coordinate 5,398, forward strand.
ACCACTAAGAAGCGAAGAGACATGACGACATCAAAAGAGTAAGAGAGCGTAAATCCATAACGAGGGTAATTCAAAAAGTTCAACCTGGTGTTTAACCAATTGAATTTTAGTTGGGCCGTATTTTTCGTCATAGTATCCAAATACCTGCCATGTCCAACCCACAAGAAGAAATATATAAGGAATATCTCAACTACGACTGGGACTCGTTCACCGAGTTCCAAGATGGGTTAAAGACCATTTTAGATAACTACTTGGAGAACATGAAGGAACAAGATGCATCTGTGGTTTCAATACCCCCTCTTGACCAGCAACAATTAATAGACCAAGCCAAGTCATTTTTCTACTGTTCTCATACTGGAAATATCTTGAATCTTGAAGACTACCAACAGTGGAAGTTGGTGAATGGAGACAAGTACAAGAAGAACAAGAAGATAGAAGAAATAGAGCCAGCAGCTGACGCCAAAGCCGAAGCCAAAGCCGAAGCCGAAGTCCAAGCTGAAACCAAGAAAGAAAGGACCAAGGGTGCCGAAATCGAAACCGACACAGAGCCTCCTTACTCCTCGAACTACCAAGAATTGGTGGATTTGATCGTTTCTGGCAAACCTGTCCCTGGTATTAAAGACATACCAGATACTGTATTGACCGAACAAAGCTCAATTTCTGAGGCCAAGCCAAGAGCCAAGCCATGGGAAAAGTAAAGAAACAAGTGAAAGTGAACACACGAAACTTGCAAAAACCCCACTGAAATGAGTCGCATAAGAGTTTCTACTGAAATCTCCGAATTAATTTGAAGAAGATATAATAGTGATAACCTACCATCCATTGTACTCTCATTCTACACCCATTTGGTCTATGATTTATTATATGTAATATAAAAGCGATTGACAAAGATCGCTGCTTGACAAAATCCCAGTCTGCTTTCACCAAGGTAAATGGTGACCTGATACTGTACTGGCACTCAACAATCTATTTCTTTTTTTATGATTTTGTCTCTTTGTTTCTTTCTTTCTATTTTGTATCTAGCTTGGCTAATGGAAGAACCTCATGGCTGCTTCGAAAGCTGCCAATGCAGCAGCATTAGCAGGGAATGATCTTAAAATTGAAGGTCCGAACCCCTTGGTGAAACCAGCCCACCCCTTTTCTCTATAAATATATTTAACCGCATCAATCCATCTTGGGAACTTCTTTTCTGATCTGATAGGACTATCAGTCATGATTGTTTGTTTAACCACATCTGCTGGATATGCAAAGATCCAGAATACTGTAGCAGATAATCCACCCGCCCAGAAATTGGCTGCTGGCTTAGATAAATTGGTATTGTTGGCGAAGTACTTGTTGAAAACTTCATAGGAGCCCCACCAGAAAACAAAATTGGTTCTGAAAATCATGGTGGAAATTAAACCACTATAAATACCTCTTATACCCGAAGTATGATATAATTTCGTAGCCACATCCAATGGACCGTTATAGATCTTGGTCTTGGCATCATATTGGACTTGAAGTCTTGCTTTAAATTGTTCAATTGGAGCAGCAACAAATGAAACAGTCAATCCGGATCCTAATCCTGCTATACAATGACCAGTCAATGTTAATTCTTGATTATGATAAACATGTTCTTTTAAAAACCTTCTATAAGTATGTAATGATCCCAACATCACCGAGTCCATAAGAACCCAACCAATCAAAGGAGGCGTGAACCCTTTATAAAACCCACGTACACCTTCATTTTTAAGTGTTTGCATCACACAATCTATTGGTCCTTTGAATCTACCAGTTGGTGCTGTTTGAAGTCTCACTTTAATAGTATCAAATGGATGACCCACCACATTTTTCATTACTCCTGAGAAAGTACCGGCAACAAAGCCGAGGTATCTTGGTGGTGGACCCTTTTCGACCTTTTGTGACCAAAGCTCGTCTTGTTTATCTTCTACTACTATCGACATGGTTAAAGAAAAGAACAGAGAAAAGGTGCAACTGAACTTCAAATATATCATTGACGATCGCTGGTCCGGTTCAGGCGCGCGCATCGCCGGTGACTCAGATCTGGGGGACAGAACCCGATAAACCACTAATCAACGACCCCCGAAAACTGATTGGTTGTCCGCATACGATCCTACATTATAATGCTTGCACTCGAGTCCAGTTATCGCTTGTATTCTTCAGGTTGACTCGGCTCATGGTGTGGTGTCAATGGAAGTGATGCTATTGTATATAGATGAAATTTTCACATTTTTCGCAATTTTGCAATCATAACTGAAGAAGAGTGTTAGAACTACCTACAAAGATGTACCAAAAAAAAAACCTAGTAGCTTCTCCAAAGAGATTCAACTATTATCCAATACCGTTCTTTTAGGATTTGGATGCATCATAAGTTACTTTCCAGTGGTTTCATCATGAACAACCAAGCCAGGTCCAAGAAATGGACGTTTACAGAGTAGAAAAAATCATCTTCAATTATAATCAGCTTACAAAAACCAATTCTACATGTCCATATTGCTTCTTTCCTCCAGTGCCAGATTTCAACCAAAATTTTTTATCCCCACCAGAAAACGTCTCGAATGACAGATGCCCTGTCACTGTGACACCTTCTCCACATCTGCGACATCGAAATGTCGCACTGGTGAAAGATTGGAATTAACACCAAAGAGCCCAGCCAGATCATCCCTAACCCCCACCAATATTCGACCATCATGGTCTTCCCAAAACCTTTACCCTGTCACGACATTGCTATGGATTTTTTTTTTTTCAAGTCTATACTAATAAAATTATTCGTCTTTCTTGAGGTCTGTCTCATTTTCATCAAATCAACCGATTTGGTGGTTGATTGTCGCGCACCAGCTGATGTCGTTCATCACTAATCCAACATATATAACCTCCTTACCATCATGAGTCAGTCCCCCGTTAAAAAGGAGGTCACCGTCAAGACCGAGGCTGAACAAGTGCCATTAACGTCTTCGGTGTCGTCGTCCAATGGTACTCCCAAACCAGCGTCCTCATCATCTTCCGATGGATGGCAAGATATTCCATTGAAGTCTTGTACCAAAGAAGAGGTCACCGATATTCGTTATCACATTATGAAATTCCAAAATACTAGAGATGTGGATATAGTAGGGGATTTCACCAAGCCAGTAAGGTTGCACAGAAAAGATCCTCGTAATATTCAATTCCAGTTGACAAGACAAGAGATTGATAGACGTAAAAGACAGCAAGAAATTGATAAAGCCAATGGTGTTCTGCATGAACCAACAGAAGAAGAACTTTTGAAGGAAGATGAAGAAGCCATTGCTCGTGGTGAAGAACCTAGAAGGTATCCCAAAGCCGATATGTCACAAGTTGCTCCTGATGGAGGGGCTAGAAGAACCAAAAAGAATATATTTAAGAAAAAAACTAGACAGATTAATTTGATGGATGATGCTAAGAGAAAATTAAGATATGAAGAATATCACCCATGGGTTATAGAAGATTATGATGGTAAAAATGTCTTCGTTGGAAATTATGAGGCTGGATCTTCAGATACTCAGCATGTATTATTTGTATTTGATAAAGATGGATTTAAAATGGTTCCAGCAGAAAAAGTCTACAAATTTACTCCTAGAAATAGATATGCTACTTTAACATTAGAAGAGGCAGAAGCAAAGATGGAAAAGAAATCATCAGTCCCAAGATGGTTAATGAAACATATGGAAGATCAATCAAATACTGAAAATAATCAAGATTCAAGATTTAAAAATAGTGGTGGTTCTGGTAATGGAAATATTGCACCACCACGTAATTCAAATCAAGGAAGATTAAGAACTGTTCTGGGTGGTGGAGGAAGAACCAATGATCGTGATTCTGATCATGATGATTTGGATTTCGATGAAGAATTCGCTGATGATGAAGAAGCACCGATTATGGATGGTGATGAAGAAGAAAATAAATTATCTGAAAGAAGAGTCAAGAAAGAAATGTTAAAAGCATCACATTTTGATGGTCAATCAGATGCTGAGCAAGATGATGATTTGGATGATTTATTCGAAACAGAAAAGAGTAGAAAGGTGGATAAAGAAGGTAAGAAATTAAGAAAGACATTGAATAAAACCGAAGGTGGGGTTTATGATAGTGATGAAGATGATGACAAATTAAATCCTTACTTATCCAAATCTGATTTGGAAAGTGATGATGATAGTGATGACGAAAATCCTGTTAAAGAAGAACCACAAGATGGAATTCCAAAGGATGATGCCAAGAAACCAACAACCAGATCAATCACTGCTCAAAGTGTTGGTGATGGTTTTGTTGTCATTAAAGCCCCAGCAGAATTTTTGAACTCATTTCCAAAAGGAAACTGGATTCCAAATGGAAGAAAAAGACCTTCACCACAAGCTGCATCACCTAAAAAGAAGGCTAAAATTGATGAATCCCCAAGAAAGATCAAGACAGAAAATGAAAAAGCTATTAGTCCTTCTCCAGGCGCCCCTGTGGATTTGAATTCTTCTGGTCCAGATGGAGTTTTGGTTACTATCAAGGAAGTTTTGGATATGGTTAAAATCAATCCTTTGACAACCAAAGAGTTATTATTGAGTTTAAAGAGTAGAGTCAATGCTCATAGAGATAACAAGCAAAGGATTATCAGTATTGTCAAGCAAAATCTTAAGTTGATTGATGGTAAGTTAGTCTTAAAAGATTAATTATGACTCATGTTGATATACATTTAAGTTCGCATCAAGAGACTAAAGAATTAAACAGAAAAAATAAATCATATAAAGAAATATTTTGTGATTCTAGAATTAGTCTTATTATTAGTCCTTATACTTCAGTATGGTGCTGAGTATATATATAAATATGTATGTAATACTTAATAAAAACCAAACTCTTAAGAACCTAATTAGTTATTGTTAAATAAAGATCTACTTGAATTAACAGGTTTGAATGTGTTTTGTTGTTTCTATATTACACAGAGTCTAAAAAAAAAATAAGTAGAGCTCATCTATACAATTTCTACCACCTTATCGTCATCATCACTTTCATCTTCAGCTTCATCCATTTCAACATCTTCTATTGGAGCTTCATCTCTCATCAACATTTGAACCAATCTTTCAATGGCTTCAAGAACATCATCATTCTTGTTAACCTTGTGCAATTCTTTGATTAATGGATAAACGGATTTTTCTCTCAAGTATTCTCTACCTTCTCTGGTGGTAGATAATAATAATAAACTTTCTAAATGAGTAAGTAAGATAGAGTCAAGTGGTTCTCTCTTTTTATCAGATGGTAATAATTGTAATTCATCTGGTAAGTTAAACATATCTTCTTCATCGATTTCTTCAGGACCAGCAATAGGTAAAAGGATGTAAGGCAAAAGGTTAATCTTTTCATCTTCTAATAATTTCATATGAGAATCAGTATCGAATAAAGAATTTTTAATGGTAGAAGCAACACCTTCTCTTCTAATTTTGTCATCATATTTTTCAGTGAAAACCAACAATTTAGATAATGGAACAACTTCATCATATTCTTGTTCAGTAATGAAATAAGTTCTACCTTCTAAGAATCTAGATAAATCAGCAAAAAAGTAAGATAAATAATCAAAGTTAGAATACTTATTTAAAGATCTATCGAAACCTTTAACGAAAAGATCCATTAAGCAATCCATAGCATTGGAAGATTTGAAAATCTTACTTTGTTCTTCATCATGACTGATCTTATAATTAAGAATCTTAATAATTCCATCATCTTTGGCCAAATTGGTTAATAAAATAGTCATTAAATCAGCATTGGTATTCTTAACATTTATAATTTTTTTCACCAAGAATTTCATGAACTCATCATCATCAGCAATTCTCTTTCTTACGAGTAAACTATCACATAAGTTGACTAAAATAGTTAAAGATTGACTAACAGTAGTTTTGCCTTCACTTCTTGCTAAGTTCTTTAAATCAGTGATGGATTCATAATCATTATAGTTGAAAATCAGTTGTTGAGCACCTTGGGAAAATCCAACAAGATTATCTAAGGCAATTTGGACAACGGCTGGTTGTGGAGAGTGCAAGAACAGCACGAGATCTTCTAAATCGGTAGGCATGGTGTACTTGGAATGGGTGGCTACTGTTCAAAATTTTTCGAATTTAGCTGGTGTGTCACGTGCAAGATAGCGATGAGATTTGCAGCTGAAATGCAACATGTCAAAGTAGGACCCATAGAACCAGAGGCAAATATGCTGGATAATGCTATGGCGATAGTAAACTGACTGGTTTCATTAGGCGGGGTGAAACCAAGCTGAAACAAGACACTTCATTTCACATCTGGTTCTTAAACGGTCTACAGTCATGTTACGTTGCGTGATGCCAATATAAAGTCTTCCAAGTAATAGCTGCAAAATCGCACACCACTACGGAAAATAGGTACTTGGTGAAGTCAAGGCTTAAGATCAGCATTTATCAGCATTCATGATGCTTCTAAAACTCTTTTTGTCCATAGAAGCCTGGTACCTTTGTCTTTTATAGTTACTGAGATTATATATAGTGCAACTGGCTGCAACAATTAGGTTGCAACAAGTGATAATTAGGATTTGCATTTGTTTTCACTTATACAAAAGTCAGTGTTTCTCACTTTGATTTACCAATAGTAAACCCCATAGCTATTCCTAAATTTTTTCAATCATTAACTAAAACCGACCGTCTTCCATTTTATCCATTACTTGCAAGTAGTAATAGTAAAAGGCAACAACAGGAAGGTGAGCATCCAACTCCAATTTTTCATCAACAGAATGGACATTACCAAAACCTGGAAGTGGTTCCAATCCAGGAAGGTATCTGTAAATGTTTCTAGTCAAATCCCAGTATCTTCTAGTGTCAGTATTACCAGTAGAAATGAAAGGGGCAAATACATAGGTCTCTTCTTTTTCTGGGGAGAGCAAATCTTCGTACAAGTACCTTAAAGAACCACCATACACATTCCAAAGCTCGTTATTAATAGGGGTAATTGGAGCACTTTCTAACTGTTCAACTAATGAATAGTTGAAGTACCCATTTTTAGTAGGCTTGATAATCTCCCTTCCATCATAAACAATACCGAGATCAAATCTATCAGCAATTTGTTGGATTTGGTCAAGAATCTTATTACCGGTAGTTGCAATGGATTCTTCAATAGCAATTCTACTGTTAACCCAGACTTCTGCATATTCCGGTAAAGCATTGGATTTGACTCCACCCAGAATAATATCCACAGCTTGAGAGGTAGTAATCAAGTACTTAGTCTGACTTTGCTTTCTTAAATATTTAATCACTTCCTTGTTAGCTGTTTGGTCAAAATGAGCCTTCAAAATGTTCTTCTTTAAAGTGGTATCCACAGTTTTCGAGTGCTCGGCAACACATTGAAGTTGGTTCAAAACTGGGTTTGAATTAGTAATAATACTTTCAAATTGAACATCTTCGATTGCACTAATTAACTTGGCCAAAATACCAATTGAAGTATGGTCTGGTGGAACAGAAGAATGTCCACCAGGAGTGAACAAACCAATAACAGAATTCAAATGGCCTTTTTCAGCAGTAGCTGGAAGAATGAATTTGGTATTTTCAATCTCAGTATAGCCAGCTTCACCTTCGTCGATAATTTGTATAAAAGAATCAGGACCGTATCTTTCTATGAGATGGTTGTTAATATTTAAAGCACCATTGCCTTGAGATTCTTCATCATACCCAAAACCTAACACAATAGTTCTTTCAGGCTTAAACTTGCCTTCATCGACCAACAATTCAATTGATTCCATTAATCCAATCAACAAGTTTTTACAGTCAGAAACACCTCTACCATAAACAAACTTGCCATCAAAACCACCTTCATATGGAGGGAAAGTCCAATCTGGGAGAGTGGCCTCTTGAATTGGAACCACATCCTGATGTGCTGTCAATAAAATTGGTTTCTTATCAGTAGAACCTTCCCAAGTATAGACTAAAGCAAACTTGTTAACCTTTTCAACTTTCAAGTGCTCGTGGACAGAAGGGAACGTCTTTTCCAAGTATTCATGGAACTTTTGGAATTCCTTCCAGACAGGTTCAAGCTTGTATAATTCGTCCAAGTCATCGGTGACTCCAGGGTCAACCATTTCATCTTGAGATTCAGTAGGAACTCTGACGGCACCCAAGAGCTTTTCCTTAGATTGATCCTTGAAAGATTGCTCGTGTAAGATCTTGTGAATAGTATCTTTATTGTAGATATAGTCTTCAGGGTTAATCTTTTCTACCAATGGACATAAGGAGTCTGGTTCTTGAGGGCCATTGAGGCTTAAAATGAGGTTGTGGTTAAGGGGACCAAAGAAGAAACAGGCACCAAGAGCAAAGATAACAATGTGGATCAACCATTTTCTCTTACCACTAGAAGGCGACAGCGGGCCTCTTTCAAGGTCAATGGCTTCAGATAATGCCCATTTCTCTGAATCAGGGATCATTAGTGGTTGCGACTTCTGGTAGTGATTAGAAGTAGATAAAGAAAAGAAAAAACGTCAGTTTTTGATAAGAAGGCGAATAAGCGAGGCAAGACCAACTGGACAACTAATAATATTCTAATTGAGGTCTTTTGTGGGGTGTTACACTCCAAAGTATCAGCCTATAAACTGGGTTGATGTTTGGAAGTAAAGGTGGTTTGCATTGTTTCAATTGACTTGACTCATTCAGAGTCATCCTTACCCCTGTAATGTACGGCATTGAAGGGTGCGGAATAGTGACAGGAAATATTCCGCAGTTACCAAGATACTGTAAGGGTAATTGCGAATTGACAGTCCTGGCATTCATAAAAAGTGTCGATATACCTGTATGTTACCGCCCCTTTTAAGCCATCTCTATGATTTTACACTAGTTTAGAGAAATTCTATAATTTATTTCTATATTTCATTTACCAGGTTCAAATACTCAGAATTGACCCAAAAATGCCAATTGGTCAACCACAGTCTTCTCTTTAGCGTACAAAGCGACCTTATCACTAAGATCAGCTCTAACAGCATAACCGTGCTTGACACCACTGAAAAGGTCAAGTTGGAATCTGACCTTGTTCTTGGTTAAAATCTCCTCGGACTTTTGTCTCAATTCAATTGGGAAAGTTTGGTCAACTTCAGCAGCAGAGATGACGACTGGTTGCTTGATGGCTTCAACTTCTTCTTCAGTGATTGCAGTAGGATATGCAATGGCACCAGCATCAAAAGTTTCTCCAGTAAGGTTTTGAACAACATACTTGGCACCAAAACAGTGACCAAGGCCAACAAAAGTCTTTGGAGCCAATTCCTTCTTGACAGCTTTAAGGTAGTTATCAACAATTGGCTTGGTGATTTCTGGTCCGTGGTTAACAAACCAGTCTTGAATAGAACGAGTGCCTTCGAAATCAAAAGGATCATTACCAAAAAGATCTGGAACCAATACATAGTAGCCATTCTTGGCAAATTGATCAGCAATTAACATGTTATTGTTGAACTTATGACCAAAGACATCAGTAAGAATAACGAGAACTCTGTCATTTCCGTTCTTTTCACCAGTTTGGTAAGTATCAAGTCCAAACAATTCCTTGTGAGCACCAACTGGGGTACCTTCATGTAAGCTTGCTTCACCGCAACAAGAACCTAAACCTTTAGAAGCCATTGTAAGTAGTAAAGAACTCGGAATTACCTCGCACTTTCACCTTATATATATATATCTATATGGACATATAGGACATCTCCACCTGCATGTAGAGGAGACTAACTATATTGGAACGTGTATATCCAGAGAAACAGGAATAAGCGGATTTCGGTATTCCTGGGGTAAATAGTAATTCGATCTTAAGATTATTGGAATCACTGACCAGGAATTGATGTTGGATCAAAGGCAGATGTGAATAGTGTGAAAACATGAGTAATTTACACATAGAGAGAAGCCAGCAGAAACAGTCAAAGAAAGAGAATCAAAGAGATGCAATTTTAGGTAAGATTGGCATTATTTGCTATGAACTAAGGGCTCTCAAGACTGGTGGTGTTTAGTAAGCTGCTCTGTAGCACCAACTTGTGTCTATGACCTTGTTGTTCAAAAGGTGTTTGTAACCCCGAGACTCAATAGTATTCGGTTGAGTAAGTTGCGCCTGTGTGGTCACAGATTGAACCGATATGAAGAGGTGAGGGTTCTTGCGTCTCAAAAGATGTCCATTTCAATCATACAGCTCAAGGAGTTAGGTTTGTCTGAGTTTCATTATTTAAATGGTTGCGAAATTTAGTATTTGACGCAACATGTCTTATTTGAACTATGCCAAGAAAACAGGAATAAAGTGATTTTATTTTCGACTTCTTACAGGCAGTGATCAAAAGGAGTACAGAAAAATTGGTGCAAAATCAACTCATTGGAAATGAAAGACTATTACTTTGAAAAAGAAAAGAGAAGAAAAGAACAAACAATTTTACTTAGAAGTCCCTACAACACCCTTTCATTTCATATGTATTTATCACGGTTTTCGAAGTCTCCAAGACCATTACTTGAAGATTTAAACCAATAAGTAGGTGATATCTATCACTAGGCTGAAGATGAAATATCAACTACTACACAGTTCGCAGTAATTAAAACAGTGGAACGATAGTAAGTACTTCTAGATATATATATATATATATATATATATATATACATATACATATGGACCACTCGTTCTTATTCTTTTCTGATACTATTTGTCATTAACTTTTATTACATGTCTATACATTCATATCGTTTGTGTGTAAATTATGAAGTACTAATTAGTGGTATTTGAGCTGAATTATCTAATCATTTTCAGCGTTGGTTTCGGAGGTAATCTTAGCTTGCTTAACAAGGTTGGATGGAGCATCCATTCTTGGTAACATAACTTCAATCATTCTAATCTTGGAGTTGGTACTGAATTCCTTGTCGTTGAATAACTTGTCAACTTCACCAACAGTGGAGACTTGAATAGCATCATAGTCCTTGGCCTTGAAAGACTTCATTAAAGTCAAGTGATCCCATGGTTGAATGTCGTTGTAAGAAGCATTTTCACCGTGAATCAATCTTTCAATGGTGTAACCATCGTTGTTTAACACGAAAATGTATGGAGTGTTACCATTACGGATCATGGTAGAAATTTCTTGGACAGTCAATTGTAAGGAACCATCACCAACGAAAAGAATAACTCTCTTGTTTGGGTTGATTTCTTGAGCAGCCATAACAGCACCTAAAGTAGCACCAACAGAGTAACCAATACTACCGTAAAGAACTTGAGAAATACCAGTGGTGTTGTTTGGGAATCTGGATTGAACTATACCGAAAGCAGCAGTACCGGTTTCAGTAAGAATCACATCACCTTCACGGAACCAAGAAGAAACTCTGGTCCATAACCATTCTTGAGTAAGCTTGGTAGCAGCAGTGGCTGGAGTGTTTGCTAACTTTATCTTTGGAACCGGTTGGAGTTGATAGTTGGACGAAGCTTCCTTAACAACCTTATTTATTTCTTGTAAAAGTTCCTTCATTTGAACACCTGGGAAGGTAGCTTGCTTAATCTTGGTGTGGTCAGAGTGGAATTCAATAACATTCTTGGTATTGTAATGATAAGAGAAAGAACCAGTGTTGAAATCAGATAATAAAGCACCAACAGATAAAATCAAGTCTGAGCTTTCAACAGCTTCCTTAACTTCTGGCTTCGATAAAGTACCAACGTAGACACCACCAAATCTAGCAGAAATAGACTTACCAGAGTTCAATTTTGCAGCCACCTTGGAAATCAAAGATGGGTCATCTTGTAATAAAGCACCATCAACACCACCTTCATCGACGTTACCTTTACCCATTGGAGTGGTGTAAACTGGGAATTGAGTGTTTTCAACCAATTGTCTAACTTCTTCCTTAACACCATGTCTAGTGGCACAAGCATCAACCAAAACAATTGGGTTCTTGGCCTTCTTGATCAAACTTAAAACAGATTCAATGACTTCAGCTTGGGCATCTTGATCGTTCTTGGCAAGCTCCAAGTCAATTGGAGTATCTAAAAGCTTGGCTGGAATCTTTTGGTCAACCAAATTGGTTGGTAAACCAATATAAACAGGTCTTTGTCTAATGTAAGCTTGTCTAATACATCTATCAATTTCAGCAGGAGCAGATTCAATATCTTCAATGAATGCGGTGGTGGTGGAAATTTCCTTGGACATACGGTGGTAAACAGTGAAATCACCGTTACCTAAGGTGTGATGTAACAACAATTGTTTGTGTTGAGAAGCGGTAGATGGAACACCAACAACATGAACAACACCAACATGTTCAGCAAAAGATCCAGCGATACCATTCAAAGCCGATAATTCACCGACACCAAAAGTAGTGACAAGACAACCTAAACCTTTGACTCTGGAATAACCATCGGCAGCATAAGCAGCATTTAATTCATTGGCATTACCAGCCCATCTAAAAGAATCTTTACCGTGTGCTTCTTCAACTTCATAAACCTTATCTAATAAAGATAAATTGAAATCACCTGGAACACCATAAATGGTTTGAACCTTCAATTGGTATAATCTTTCGAAAAGGTATGTACCTAAAGTAATTTCAGACATAATCAATGAATTGTTCTTCTTCTTATAATTATTATTAATTGAGATGAGATCTGAAAATCATTGGGCATGGCCAGGGGTATTTATAAAGTTGAAAATTGCCCCTTCCACTTCCGGCACACAACGGTCCCTTGCTGCATTTTCCATCATCTGATCAGATTGTGGGTGTGTGTGAGTGGGTACCAGGTGACGGACATCGGAAGCTTCCACCCGATAGGATCGGAGACTAGTGGGGCGATAGAAACTGCGATCCGGAATAAGAATCCAAAACATGTGGGATCAAACCCTTGAAAATAATTTAGGTGAGTAAATTTACCATCAATGTTTTGTAGTGATTGGGAACCTGCCCTTACAAATATGAGAGTCTATATGTATTTTGTGGAGGGATGTGAATATGCCCGTAAGTTCCGGCAGGGCCGTGAGGTGGGAGAGTGAAAGAGTGAGAGTGAAATAGTGAGAGTGCAAGTGTGAGGTGAGCGCGCAATATGTTAAAGAATGAGATTTTCCAGGCCACAAGCTTTTGAGAGTGAGTGGTGTGCGGAACTAGACCATTTGCTAGGTGGGATTAACGGATTAGTTGGCTGAAAAATCGTGATCAAGTGATGTATTTCGGATTAATAGGTAACTATCGGATAATTATGATCATGAACGATGGGAACACCGAGAAAAAACTAGTGGTGGTAGAATGATAGGATAAGAGGCCCGAATCTAACCGTAAACGTCCGGGTCTATCATAACATGACATGTATTTCGGAAATATTGTTCCGTGTCCATCACCGTTCCAATGGTTCTAACAACAACCACAATATACTGGACCTTATCCTTCAATATTTAGTACTATTCAGCAAACTATTTTTCCTTTGGTGATGCAAGTAGCGTTTTAGTCTCTAAAAATGGGTAGATGCGGGTCTCAGAAAGTGGTAGTTGCATTTTGTTATTTTCCCTACCAACAGAATAGAAAGACCACACATTCCAACTTCACCCACTGAGTTTGGGAGGTCTGGAAAGGGGGAGGGGATAGTAGCGGGGCATACTGAATAAGGTATCTTCCCGTGTCGTATCTCTCTTTAGAGGTGGTGCTACTACTACTACTACTACTACTTGTTGGTTGGTTCGGTTCTAAGGACTAAAAATGGCTAAACGTGGTTCAAACTGTATCCATACATAATCTCCAACTCGTAAATTTTAGTGAAGCATAATCAATTAAAATTATATAGGGTGCGCAAACGTTGATAAGGGATGTCAGTGATAAAGTATTGGTACTAGAATATTAGAGGAATTAGGGGAAAATATTGGGTTGATGGTATATTTAGACCTTCTATATTAATGTTACAGGAGTAAACTTCGCCGGCGGGGTTTAATCGATTAGTATGGATTCATTATCGTCTTCCTTCTTGGATCGGCTCAAACTTTCCATGCTAATGGTATTATTATTTTGAATCTTACCAATATTATGACCTGGTAATTTTTCATAGTATGTACTGACCAATGGAAGTAAACCTTTACCATAATTTTTCAATACCAATACTTCAAAAACAATGGTAGTGAAAAGTAATACCAAGGTAATTACACCAAAAGTAACCATGGATTTTCTACCTGGGAAATAAGACCCTGGGGTCATAGCAACATCATATGCAGAGGTATACTTCGTGAATAACCGAACGATTTTAAATAAAACATACGCACTTCCTGCAAGAAATGCTATTATAGTGGTTGCAGTTAATATCATTACTTCACGAGTAGCTGCAAAATCAGCCAATAATAAAATTAATATGGTGATTGGAAGCACAATTACCGTAAGAATGAATTCTGTTGAAGACCGGTTATTCACCATAATAACAATAAATTGAACAGTGAAGCCAATGAAAAAGAATAAGTCAAAAATAAGCAAGCATCTATGCAACTGAAAAATGGTATACATTTTTCTAATATTAATATCAGCTCCAATTTTCTTAAATCTAACCCATTTCACTTGTTTACGAAGGGCTATAAGTAATCCCAGCTGAGCTAAAAGGGTCAATCCTAATATAACAATTGTAGTAATGTTAGTGGCTGCAGCTGCTTTATGCCAACCACTTCCCGCGGAAAGTGCGTTTGTAACTTCATCATATTGGATACCCGTATAAACCAACATACACGCGTAAAATAGACATAACATGGCCAATAAGATCATATTCTTTGTCTTAAGCCCTATTATCGTCAATAGAAGTTGATAAACCGTCGCAAAAATGAAAAGAGCCAAATATATGGATATTTCAGAGTATCTCTGTTGGGTCTTAATATCTTTTTTATGAACGTTTATAGCTATATAAACGTAAATTTCACATCCTAGCACCACCATGGCCGAGAGAATGGATATAGTCATGAATAAGTATGAGCCATATTTGTATTTGGTTGATGATTTGACTTTCTCAGAATTCTCATCGTATACTAAAGCGTCCAGGTCATCATAAACCAGCGCTCTTTCGAGACTTTGAGGTTCCAATTGAGAACCCACATGGGCAAAATTGTAGAAATCATCATGGATAGATTCTTTTGAGCTGACATTATTCGGAGACAATAGACCCGAAACCATCTTAATGTTGTTCTACAGTGAATTATGGTTAAAATTGACATATATATATCTATATTAGGCGATATTCATGAAGGGTCGTGTGGGGTTGAATCATGTGCCGGATCGGGATGCATTAATTAATAGGTGACGATGATCGCAGAACACTGCCTGGCTTCGTCTTGCCTGAGGAGACAAATGTCGTCGGGGTTAAAATTCCTTACCCAATGACAGGAAATATCGAAGCCACAAGGGATAACAAGATCAAGTGATACCCCAATTCAATGACTCAAGGCTGAACTTGTAATATCTCATTAATGACTATGTATCTTCCTTGGCTCAATGGAATGACCATATTTAAGAAAAGATTATTACATAAACTGGCCCAGCCGCATTCTATTGTATTGTACCATAAAAAAGAGACATGCAGCAGGAAAGATCATTTCCTAAATTAATTTTTGTTGGAATGAGTGACGAGAAGCTAATTTAAGTTCAAGCCATGATAATCCTGGGGATCTTCCTTAACCAAACCTTCTTTTTGTTCGTGTAAATCTAACCAAGACACAGCCTTGAATCTTGAATCAGCACTGGTAGTTTCAACAATTGAGTTTATACTTTCTTCAATAACTAGTAAACTGATAGCATCATAACCTCCTGCACCAGGTACAACACCTCCAAGACAACCTTCAATAGTCATGCAATTGTTTAAGAGAGTGGTTTGTGGAGCCGGTTCAATCTCTGCTCCTGTTGCATGGGTCAATTTTCTCAAATTGGATCTAATGTCCTTGATACTTTCTATGAGAGTTACGAATGGTTTCAAATAAACTGGCTCGGAACCATCCAACGATACCACCGACTTCGACTTCAAAAACTCAATTCCCTTGATGTAATCTTCTTTATTAGAACTGTAATAATTATGTAATTTTGTTAATGAGTTCATCATGGATTCATTGGCCAGGTCAAGAGAAGCATAAATTTCCAGACTTTCTTGAGGTTTTTCAGCTTTCCACTTCAATACTTTAGACACCAATTTAGGAGTTTCGGAGCCTCCTTGAATATCTCCCATTAAAGCTCTAATACGTGGTGGGAGAGCGCATGGAGTATGGTTGAAATTCCAATCTGAATTAATTAGCTCTTGCAATTTTTCGGTGTTACCACTGATGACTTCATTGATGACTTGGGGGTCAAATCTACGGTAAATAATAGATCCATATACGGCAGCTGCAACGTCGAATCCGGAACCAATTTTCTTTTGAGCGATACAATGAGCAATCTGAGCAGTATTATGAATAACATTACTTGAAAAATCACCAAAGTATCCCAATAATGCTGCGGTAACCACTGAAACCAATCCAGCAGACAGTCCAAGACCAGTCTTTGGAACTTCATGGATGGCTTGTTGATGGTATAAGAACTTGTTCTTACCATTGGAAGATTCTACTTGTTTGGTGTTCTCTTGGGAATGGAATCCTGGGTCGGAATAGATTGTTACTTCAATACTGAAATTAGTATTTGGTTTCACATAATTCAAAACTGTAAAAACAGTGGATTCCAAAAATGGATTCTTGGAACTAGAAGATTCGATATCGATATTGTTGGCCCTGATTTTATAGTTCCATTCACCTTTGAATTGAGGTGATCTGACCACAATCTGGCTTTGAGGAGTTTCAGTACGGGACTGGACAACAGCGTGCATCCGAGCCGATAACGCAGTTACGTAAGCGTTGTACTTCGGGTCAAGAACCAAATATCCTCCCGCAAGAAGGGCCTTCCCTGGAGCACTATATGCTTTAGTAGTCATAGGTGATGAGTAGTTGAGTTACTGCAAATGTCGGCGCGTTTAATGTATATGCTACAAGACTGGGCTTGAGGCACATCACGTGAAAAACTCGAAAACTCGTATAGACATGTAGTGGAAAGTCAAACGTGAAAGAGAGGGTGAAATAGACTCTGTGATCCATTCTAGGGCATATCATCATATTGCGGATAGTTTATTGCTGATTTAATTGTAGTATTTAATCACGATCTATACAAGTTGTAGATTAAAAAAACTATGATTTAAGTTTTATTCAGATAAAATACTGAAATATCTATAATTGAGCAAAGAAACCAATTGATCGTTGATGGTCTTGGTTTGCGGGTAAAGGTTGACATCATTCTTGCCATCTATGACACATGGAATCAAAAGATGGTAGTTTTGACTTGCCAATTCATCAGCAATCAATGAAACATTGCTGACAGAAGACATCAGTAGGACATAGATCAATTCAATATGTTATTTGGTATGTGAAGAACAGCAGATTGTTTTTAGCCCCTTTTCACATGTTTCACAACGTACATTAAAGGTTAAAAATCGTGCCAAACTCCTGCTTGACACTATTTCATCTGTCTATTACTTTTTTAGCAGCCAAAAAAGGGCTAATTAGTACGGATAAGGCTGGTTTAGGAACCGTGTTTTCGACAGTTGACTGAGGTTTCTTCGTTTTATGTAATCTTGTGATAGCGCCATTGGCTTAAAGGTGACATGCATTGCTGTCAAATTAGTCGTTGCAGCTGGCCGGAGACAGTAGACTAAATTTCAGTACTTAATTAATCTGGTAATCCAAAAGATTTAACTATAGCAAATCGAGGCAAACTTCGGTATTTTGCTAAGAGTTCGAGGTGTCAACCAGTTTCAAGGGAAGTTACTATAATAAAATTTGGACTGTATGAAAGATTAGAAAATATCAGAATATTCGGAGGTGAATAGCGATATCTTAACAGCTTTTGGTCTATCTGAGGGTGGGTGTTTGGGGACGGTCTTGTAGTAGTAAGCTGATAAATAATCTTGTTGAAGAGGTTTTCATTCACCTTTAAAAACTTTTAAAAACCTTTAAAATGCTTGAATTCAACTGGCAAATATTGCTTATATATTCTCCATCTAGCGTTAATTAGGATTGGAAAATTTTCAGCTGATTCACTCCACAGAAATCTCTATTCTCTACACCTCATTGCCTTTGTGGTGGTCACGCGACTCTCCAATTAAACTCTATGCACAATTATCACCAATTACCACGAACAGTCCATTAGACCTAACTCAAACACCCTCCAAATCGTTAGCATGGAAGTCACACCTGAGACTGTCATGGCCTTTCAGGCCACTAAGACCATTGGTATCATCGGTTTAGGTGATATGGGATACTTATATGCCAGAAGATTCAGTGAAGCAGGCTGGAAAGTGGTTGGATGTGATAGAGAAGAATTATTCGAACAAACCAAAGAAACCTTTAAAAATGAAAAGTTTGAAATATTGAAAAACGGACATTACGTTTCCAGAGTATCAGATTACATTATCTACAGTGTTGAAGCCGAAAACATCTACAAAATAGTATCAATTTATGGACCCTCTACCAAGTTTGGCTCTGTGGTGGGTGGCCAAACTTCATGTAAAGAACTTGAAATCAAGGCATTTGAAGAGATACTTCCTCCAGACACAGATATAATATCATTACACTCACTACATGGACCAAAAGTGGATTCTACTGGACAACCATTGGTGCTTATTGATCATCGTTCGAAAGGTGATAGTTTTCAATTTGTTCAAAACTTAGTTTCATGTCTTAAGTCTAAAGAAGTCCAGCTATCAGCAATTGAACACGATAAAATCACCGCAGATACCCAGGCCGTTACTCATGCTGCATTTTTATCCATGGGTGTAGCATGGAAGTCTATTGATCAATACCCATGGGAAACTCCAAGATGGGTTGGAGGTATGGAAAATGCCAAAATTAATATATCCCTTCGGATATTTTCTAATAAATGGCATGTTTACGCTGGGTTGGCTATTACCAACCCTTCAGCACATGGACAAATTCTTCAATATTCCAAATCTACTACTGATTTATTTAAATTAATGATTGCTGGTAAAAAGGATGAATTAAAACAAAGACTTTTTAAAGCTAAAGAATTTGTTTTCCAACATATTTCTGATCATGATCTTTTACTAGATGATGATATTCTTCAAAAATTCAGTCTCAGCATAGTTCCACCTGGTGGAAGGCAACCAAATTCACATTTATCTTTATTGGCAATTGTTGATAGTTGGCATACACTTGGAATTGTTCCATATGATCATATAATTTGTTCCACTCCATTATTCAGAATATTTTTGGGAGTCACCGAATATTTATTCAATACTCCTGGTTTATTAGAAGAATGCATTGATGTTGCTGTTAACAATAAAATGTTTAGGGATGATGATTTAGAATTCACCATTGCTGCTCGCAACTGGTCAAAAATTGTTTCTTTTGGAAACTTTGAACTTTATAGACAAGAATTTGAAAACACTCAAAAGTTTTTCCAACCTATGTTTCAAGAAGCTAATGCTGTGGGCAATGAAATGATTAAGACTATTTTGCAAAGAGTCAAAGAAAGAGAAGAAAAGGAAGAAAGTGAAAAGGCTACCCAGATCAAGATTGAGTTGGTAAAGGGTGATAATAAGAACTGATCTACACATCATATAGCTATAGATTAATTGCATATATATATATACTGGAAATTGTAAAATAGTGAAGAACAAACTCACAATCTTGAAGAAATATCTTGCTATCTTGTTATGTCTTTGTTTTATGTTGTTCTTGCTATGTGCATTACTTATAGATATATACCATGGCCAAAGGTAGTGATATTAACAGAAAAACTTGGGGAGTTCAAAAGAGAAAAATAAAATAAGCCATATAGTGCCCAATTTGACCTATGCTCATGTCAAAAATTAAATAGTGGAGATTTATTGATCACCATAAAATGATATTTTTGTTTTTGTTTCTGGCTTTTTTTGATCATATCGTGAATTTCGAAAGAGTACATAAAAGCTGAAACAGTAATTTTGATTCGTCTTCAGCATTTAAATCGTTGGTATTCTTCGTTATGGATATATAGATATGACTAATGCTGGGTAAATGCAGATCAAGGACAATGACGATGCTATTGGGCATGTAGAAAGATATTATTATCTTTTCTTTTCTTTTCTTTTCTTTGTATATTCCTCTTGTTCCTTCATTTCATTTTTGTCATTTTTTGTTTCAATTCTTTCCAATACCTTTTAAATTTATTCTAAATGTTTGTTTTTATGATTATAATTGTTCATCTTTGATAACATCCATCAACCAATCCAAACCTTCGGTCAAACCTTCACCTTTGATTGCACTGGAAGCAACAATACTCCAACTTCTATCTTTCAAATCAGTCAAATTAAGAGCTTGAGAAACAGAAGCTGCAGTCATAGCACCTGGTTGATCTTGTTTATTGGCAAATACCAATAATGCACTATCCAATAACTCTTCCTCTTTCAACATGGTATGTAATTCCTTACTAGCAACATCAATACGATCTTTATCAGTAGAATCAACCACAAATATTACCGCAGCAGTATTACTATAATAACATCTCCAATATGGTCTTATGGAAGTTTGACCACCTAAATCCCATATGTTTAACGTAAGATTTTTATATTTTAAAGTTTCCACATTGAATCCAATGGTTGGTTTAGTAGTCACCACTTCTCCCATTTGTAATCGATATAAAATGGTGGTTTTACCAGCACCATCCAATCCCAATATAAGGATTCGGATCTCCTTATCTATACCCCATAACTTTCCGAAAATGTTGGTGAAACTAAAGACTTGTCCCATGATGTTAATGATCTGTAGACGCCAAAGGTTCCTGTGACTCGTATCCCAAAACAATCAACGACCTTTGATTCAAAACCGGCGTTTTTCAAATGAATACGATCTGTTTTGAACTAAATGCTTACAATTGTTTAACTTTGGCTCGGGTGCGGACTGACAAAAAAATGCAGGGCCAGCTTACGTAATAGGGCCAGAGTGTTCCACTAACATTTTTTCGCACTCATTTCACTCACACTCTCATTCCCACTACTCCCTTCTACTTTGTTGGTGGTGGTCTTTTTCTAGTGCCTTTCTCTAAAATTAGTGTGACGCTTGGTACGATTAGTGAGTGACTGAACGTGGCACCACCGATATTTTGTATGTGGTTTTAAAAGTATCAACTCTCATGCCAATTTTAGTTACGCTTCTCATAAATATAGAACCATAAATGTCAGAACATCCACGAGGAATCTTGCGTAATAAGTCGGTCAGTCATGAGAGCCTGACTCCTTCCACCACAGAACTTGATCGTCAAGAAGTGATCAAAAATACCCGTCTCAATGCTCAACAATTGTCTGATACTACAGAGGGTGATAAGATTAGAGCCGAATTAGCTGCTAAAGGTGATAATTTACCAAAAGAACATTCCAATGAACATTTGAAATGGGATGAAATCAACTTGTATAAGACCGAACAAGAAAAGAGTGCTACCATGAAGATTGATGAACCAAAGACTCCATATGAAGGAGGATTTGATCCAAATGGTGAATACTATAGAGATGATGAAGAAGAACAAGAAATCCCAGCCTTTGAATTGGGTGATGGTGAACACAATGAAGAACCCGTGGGGTCCTTGAGTGGTGGGGAAATTTTAAGAGACGAATCACAAGATCAAAATGATGAAGAACCAGAAGAGGAAGCTCCACTTACTGCAGAAGAAAGACACAAGAAATTCGAAGAAAAGAGAAAGGCTCATTATCACTTGAAAGCATTGCCTTTGAAACACAATGTTGCTGCCGAGGCCGAAGATGGTACCTTGAATCAAGATGAAGCATATACCTAAATGCAAATGAACTAATAAGTTCCATGATGAACAATATCCAAAATAAGCATAAAACCGCACTGATAACATCAAATGTCTTTAATGATTGACAATTGAATCAAAAGGTGATCGAAACTATTCTGTTTCCCTTTGTTTGTAGGACTGAACATTAATGAAGATGACGAAGATCTGCTGATTATGTAACTGTAAGAACCAACTCCTGTTGTTGGTCAAGAGAATAAATATATAGATAACTAATAGTTATATATGACGTTTTTTTTTTCTACTGTAGAAATCTCTTTACCAGAGAAATATTCCTACCATGATGATAATGTTGTTGTTGTCCCTATGGCATCAGTCTATTTGTTCTATATTTATTCACCAACTATTTCGCTTATAACTACTTTAAAATAACTTAGTTATTAGATTTTCACTGGTATGCTAAGGATTCACGTTGTGGGTGTTGTACTTACTGATAAGCTTAAACGAAGTACTTCAAGTAAGAAGCATCAAGAGAGCCAGCAGCTTTCAATTCTTCAACAACTTCAACGAAAGCAGCCTTCACGGAATCAGCATCAGCACCAGTGACCTTACCAGCAACATTAGATAATTGAACATCATCGAATTTTTCAACCAATAATTCAATATCTTGGTCAATGGCTTCAGCCTTAGCAGCATCACCGAAGTAGCCAACATCCTTAGCAGAACCTCTGACAGCTCTCTTGTTCTTCTTCTTAGCAGCCTTGGCAGCTTCCTTGGCCTTCTTAGAAGAAGCCTTAGAGTTAGCAGCTTCTTCAGCAGCCTTCTTAGCAGCTTCTTCTTCAGCAGCCTTCTTAGCAGCAGCTTCTTCAGCAGCCTTTCTAGAACCGGCTTCTTTTTCCCATTTCTTTCTTTCCTTTTCCTTCTTAGCAGCATCCTTGAATAACTTGATTCTTGGATCTTCAGCATGAGCTCTTTCAACCAATTCTATCACTCTCTTGTTGTCTTCTTGTTTCAACTTCTTTCTGGTAGCAATGTTCTTTCTTTCAATGTAACGCTTGTGGTCTCTGTTAGCAGTGTCATCTGGAACATCTTCATCCTTGAATTCGAAAGTCTTCCAAGAGTCAAATTTACCCCAGAAACCGTAGAATTCATCAACTTGTTCCTTAGTAGCATCAATAGAACCTAAAGAAGGAACTGGTTGCTTCTTACTGAATCTAGCTTCGGAATCGAAAACTGGACCAAAAGCTTCAAAGAAATCATAACTAGATTTTGGAGCTGGTGGCTTAACATCAGCATTAGTATCCACACTATCATATTGTTGTCTCTTAGTACTATCCAACATAATTTCAAAAGCCTTTTGAATAATTTTGAAGAAACCATCTTGTTCTAAACCACCAGAGGCAGACTTCTTATCTGGGTGATGCTTCAAAACTTGTTTTCTATGAGCTCTTCTAATTTGATCTTCAGTAGCCTTGTATCTTAAGTGAGATAAACCTAAGACAGCATATAAATCAGCAGTCTTCCATTCTCTTGGATCATGTTCCAATAATTCTTCACTTTGTTCTTCATCACCCAAATCACCGTCAGCTTCTTCTTCAATTTGCTTAACATTTCTTTCAGCTTCTATCTTTTCAAATTCAGACCAAGTGTGGCCTCTTAAGGTTCTAGAAGCGTGGGCAAGGAAATAACGACCAACTGGTTCAATTGGACGGCGCACTGGGGTGCTGTATTTGGAGGAAGCCTTGAAGGCATCCGAGGAGGTGGTGGATGGTAATACGATGGACATGGCTATATAACTTTCAAAGTAGTAGATTTGAAAAATTTTTGTGATGAAATGGGATGGTCCCGCGCGCACGACCTGGCCCATGTTGTAGATGCTTAACTATGAGAGTCAATGGAAAAGGTTCCAAAAGGTGATTCAGAGCACCAGTAGAAAAAAAAAGACTATGGAAAGGTTCTTGAAAGGTTTTCCTCTTTGGTGTCATACTCAAAATCACTGGAGGTTGTCACTCTAACTTTTTTATGAAATTATTGTGTGTCTCTTGATGTTATTCTGGGGCAGCAGCTAAGACTATTTTTACAGATTACAGCTAGCACTTCGATTACACACTCATACTTTAGAGATCTACAAAATTGTACTTTATGTAATTGTGGGACCAGCACGGATTGTGTGTTTCACTGAATTCTGGTGTAATTGATATTAATGGACCCTATAGATGTTCAATTTTCTGGGTTACTGCGGATCCGAACCACCCAATTGTGAAATAAACTGTAATTGTAATTCACTTGGGTCTTAATGTTGGTTCTTAAATTGGGTTGGGATTGAAACTCTCTTAATCAGTTAATGCCATCATATCCAACACCTCAACGGATCCCTGGTCTTCAACACCATCCAAAACACTTAAAATGGTTCTATAGTTGATAGGATCAATGATCCCAATGACTTCCACACCCTTTGCATCCTTGGTTTCATCATCAATTTGTTCGATGTTTTCCTTGATATCTTCCCAAACCTTACCATAGGCTTTCTTGGTAAGCACAATCTTAACTTTCATTTGTGCTCTAGCAATTGGAAACACTTGCTTTTCTACCAATAATTTAATGGCATCAAGGGCTTGCAACTTGGTGGACTTGTTTGGATTTAAGTGGAATTTCAATTGATCCAAAGCCTTTTGAAGCATGGAAGGTGGATATCTCTTTTTGGATCTTGGATTAATGGATTTAGTAGATATAATATTTAAGAATTCGTTTTGCTTTTGCTGTAAATTGGCAGTTCTTTCCTTTTCATTCAATTGAATTTCTCCCTTATTTAATATTTCCAAGATAATTTCATCTTGATTGGTGGTACCGAAACTTGCCATCAAATCTTCATTGTTGGCAACAAGACCTTTAGACACATTCATAAATACTTGAGGAATTTGTAACACTTCATCAAGATCTTTTTCAATCTTCATTCTCCAATCTTGAACTTTGTTTTGGTAACATGCGATTTCAAATCTCTTCTTACCCTTTTTCATTCTAACCAACGACACGTTAGTAAGCTTGATTTGTGAGTTTGGTTGGTTAATGACTCCCATTGTGATGCTATGTGATAAATGTAATTGTTAATTAGTGGAAATTGGTCAACTGATGAGATGAATTTATGAGTGATGAGTATATACAGGATGTGGCCTCATGATAATCACAAATTAAACATGTTAACATAACTTTTTTTTAGAAGGAACCAAACAGAGACACTACATTTTTGAAGGGGAGCATTTAAATGTATCGCTATGATCTGATAACGAATTTTTTTTTGTTAACCATGATCTACTTTCGTTTTTTTTTTTTTTTTTAGTTTTTTCAGCTATTCATTTTTCGTTTTGAAGCATGTAATGGTAAACCCTTCGATTAACAGAGCTGAACTATCAAACTTTAACAGTTTTAATTTTTTTATTAACTACAAATAATCATTCAGAATAATTTTTTTGCTTTGGGTCTTACTTGGAACGCAATTGTCTGAAACACCATTAAACGCACTCTAGCATTTTGCACCCGATGCCAGAATCAATGACTTTAACCTCTGGAAATTCGCAGGAACTTCATTGGAATAATCAACGTCTCCAAACTAGAGTCGTCAGTATTCAACTTTCGACATATATATATATATATATATATATATATATATTTCCGAAGAATACAAGTAAAGCAACAACCAGAAGATAGAAGTATAATTACATCCAGCAAACGATGTGATCAAGTGATCAATGAAGACAAATATAGGTCAAGAATGAGAATGCCTGATCTTCTAAGAAAATTTGCAATTCAGAAATTGGCAAAATAGCACTCTTCTTAGTAGAGCATATGCTAAAATATTGCAGAAGGCATTCTCGATGAATATTTTCAAATTTTCGTCTGTTAATTTAATCTTGGTTGGTTTTCTAAAATCTAAACCTTAGACACAAAAATCGTTTCACTTTAAAAGTACTATGAATGAGGCTTATAAACTTGTAGCATATTTGAAATCAAAAAATAAATCACATAAAAAATAGTATTGAGTGCAAGGACACCAATCCGAATTTATAATCAGTGGTAAATATAGAAAACAAAATTCGTATTCAACAAGATCAGTAACAACCAATTACCAACCAATATTCTTGGCCTATACCATTAATCTAGACTAAGTCTACAAATCAGATACAAGGTTTACACTTACGAAGGACGAGTTGAAAATATTAGGGTGCAAATATTTATTGAGTAAAAAATAGGAGTGCTACTTTTAATGATCACCAATCTATATTCCACTAAGATTAGAAAAATAAAGTATTCTTAATTGAATGACCAATAAGAACACCAGTGTATAGTCGAAAATTATGCATGGTCAAGATTGAAAAGTATTTTTATGTCTATCTTGTGGGATGTAATTAGTAATCTGCATATATATGATTCCTTTAGTATTTAAGGTACATGTAATTATATACACTTATTACTATGGTAGAAAAGAGTTCAAAATGAGAGTTTTGCAGTAAAGTGCAACTACTGCTACAGTATGTGCTTTTTACAGTGTGGTTATCGATCCAATTCTTGGTTGTGCTATTGAAAACTCAAATAATTCAAAAAAATAAGAGTCATTCTACGTATGTAAAATATTTGAAATGCCAATAATTCTTCTCATGAACATTAGCTATTTCATATGACTGATTGCCCCTAATCCCTTAAACTCCACCAATAGGAAAATAAGCTTCCAGGGTTTATTACCCAAACTAACCCCTCCTTAGGCTGCTCACTTCCTATTGGTCAATGCTGAGTGTCAGTATTATTGTTGGCTTACAAAAAGTGCGCACCTATGTAATGTTGACCAATCAGATTGTTGCTCGGATGTTTGGTTGCGGTTTGCAATCATTTTGGGGCTATTCCACATGGACATACAGTACAGATATGGGCAATTGGTAGCATATTCGGCAATTAATGGCACCATACATCCGGAGATCCCTTATTCACTAGCAATATAAAACCCATCCCTTTTTCTACAATTAATCTGTAACAAATTTAACAAATTATCATGGTTTACACAGTCGGAATTAATGGATTCGGAAGAATTGGCCGTTTGGTCTTAAGAGCAGCTTTAGAAAGAGATGATCTTGAAGTGGTTGCTGTCAATGATCCTTTTATTGGTGCTGATTATGCTGCTTACATGTTCAAATTTGACTCTACTCACCGTAGATTTAAAGGTGAAGTGAAAGCTGAAGGAAACAACTTAATTGTTGATGGCCACTCAATTAAGGTCTTCCAAGAAAAGGATCCTAAGGATATTCCATGGGGTAAAAACGGAGTTGATTACATTGTTGAATCTACTGGTGTTTTCACTACCAAGGAAGGTGCTCAAAAACATCTTGATGCTGGTGCAAAGAAGGTTATTATTACTGCTCCTTCAGCCGATGCTCCAATGTTTGTTCTTGGTGTCAACCATGAAAAATATACTCCTGATATTCCTATTATCTCCAATGCCTCTTGTACCACCAATTGTGTTGCTATTTTGGCAAGAGTTATTCACGATCACTTTGGTATTGCAGAAGGGTTGATGACTACCGTTCATTCAGTCACAGCCACCCAAAAAACTGTTGATGGTCCATCACACAAGGATTGGAGAGGTGGTAGAGCATCTTCAACTAACATTATCCCATCTTCTACTGGTGCTGCGAAGGCTGTTGGTAAGGTGATTCCTGAATTGAATGGTAAGGTTACTGGTTTGTCTTTGAGAGTTCCTACCACTGATGTTTCTGTTGTTGACTTAACCGTCAGATTGAGTAAGGAAGTCACTACTAAGGATATCAATGATGCTATTCACTCTGAAGCCAATGGTCGTTTGAAGGGTATCTTATCATACACCGATGAACCAGTTGTCTCTAGTGACTTTTTGGGGTCAAGATACTCCTGTATCTTTGATGAAAAGGCAGGTATCTTGTTATCTCCAACCTTTGTGAAGTTGATTGGATGGTACGATAACGAGTTTGGTTACTCTGTTAGAGTCGTTGATATGTTGGAAGTTATTGCAAAGGCTTCTAACAAGTAAACGAACCAAACCTGGTAGACATCCAGCTAGATGGGTGGGTTTTGCTTGAGACTAATACCCAACAAAGTTGGTCATCATACCATTGTTATCTTTTTTTTTTTTATATATATATACTTTTAGATTAAGCTAAGTAGCGCTATATCTCCCTATTTTTTGTGGGTGCAAAAAGTGGTTGCAAGGTTGCCCTTTTGTGACCCATTTATGTTTTTTTAAGTGAATACAAGTGCTAAAAGAATATTTTAGAAGCATGCGTCAACTCTTATAACCAAAATTAGAGTTGATGGTTTGAATGGTGTCCTTCCAAATAATAGGGAATGTGGTTATTTATAAATAAGAAGAGCTTATATTTTTCAAAAAAAAAAAAAGGAAGTTACCAACCATTTGTACTTTTGTATGTGAAGATATGTTGCACAAGACCTAAGATAAAAACGAAAGGGTTCTATTTGTCTATCGGATTTAAGAAAGAGTTATGATAGCCCCGCTCTTCCTTTGTAAGAGACTAATATTCTATATAGGGCTTCTTAAAGTTTATCAATGCTTTTGTGATTAGTTGTGTTATATTTTTACTTTGCTGGATTTATTAATGGTATAAAACGTCATATTAGTGACTCACCATACCATACCATAGAATATAACAAGGCCCTAAAGCTGCTGCATTTCTTTTATTGTAAAACTGAGCGTGCAAACCGAACATCACTGGAAATCAAATAAGTGATGAACGTTATCGTTAACGACGTATTTATACATATATATATGTATATATTCGAACAGTTCTGGCTTAGTCTAAGAATTGTTTCAAAGCATTCATTCTTCTACAGTTTTCATGGACATTTTGTGGATACAACTAATAGTTGCTACAAGTTATTGGCTCATGATTGGCCTCATACAAGTTAATGTTTTTTTCTTATAAGTTTTAATTTTGTATCGATTATTCTTTATGAAAAGATATGTATGTACGTATTCCTACGCTTATATGCCAGCAAATAGCTTCTATGTTATCATAATATGCAGCTTTGGACATTTATTCGTCTTCTTCGTCTTCGTCACCACCGTTTAAAGTGAGCTTGACGTCTTTCCACAACTTACCTTTGTTGTGGTTTTCATACCACTTGGTAATACCATAATCGAAGAAACCTTGGAAGGCGAAAGCACCGGCAAAGATAGTAGCAACGTAAACCGAGTTTCTCTTAACGAATATAGATAAAATAGACTAGATATGTTAGTATGGGACAAAAAAAGCAAAAGCAAAATGGTACGTTTCTTTGGACTTGATGTGTGAGATACAACTAGATAGACACGATTGGCTGAAGTGAATGAGCCTCTAGACAAAAATAAAATCGATTAGTTGATCACTAAACCTGTTTGGACCCCGTTTCTGTTATACGGAACTTTTCCATCTGTGCTAGTTGTTGATACTATGATCGTGATTCTATTGTGAAGTAGGTGATTGATTCTCCGTGTGATGGTTGAGCATTGACCAATAGATGGATGTCTTGGAAAGATCTTTGGATGTTTCAGACGGTCTTACCGTACGTATCGATCTACCCCTATCTCAAGCAGAAACTCCTGACAACTGTGATTTTGACTTACCATTGTCGTTGTGTGGTTTATGTATAAGAAGATGATTTTTTGGTGATTAATTTTCAGTCGCAAATGATTGGCCAGGCGATTCACGTGACTTGACACAGTACGCCAAAACTAGAGACTGCACACAATACAGATAGATATAGAACATACTTTTTAGGAATACAAGAGTTACATAGTAGCCGATTTATGTATAGGTAATATTACAGGCACATAGCCTATTTAAAAATAGCTCTCACTAGTACTAGCGGTATATAGTAAAATAACCGGGTAACAGTTTTTCAGGAATTACTGTAACCAGGAAACGACTATTTTACAAGTTTTATAGATTTCATAAATGCTTAGATAGCAGCTTCCTTTAAAGCATCAGCAGTTTGTTCAACAGTGGCATCAGCAGAAACAGAAGCCTTTGAAGATTCTCCTTGAGCACCTGGGTATCTGGTACCCTTGTTCTTCTTTTCCTTCTTAACCTTTTGTTTTGGTTTATCAACAGGGTAACCATTTGCCATGGCAGCTTGGAAATCTGGATTAGAATCATATTCAGCCTTGATTGGAGCTAATAAATCAATAAGTCTATCAGCAAGACCAGACTTCAAATCGACTGGAGATAATTTTTCAGCAGCGTAATCGGCCTTAAGTTCAGCAACAGAAGAGTAAGAGATTGGACCACCATATTTTTCTGGTCTATCAATATCTAATTTAAAGTAGCCATCTTGTTGAGATAATAATTCTTGAATTGGAGCAACAACGTTTTCAACAAATGATATAACACCATTATTATCAATATCACCAGGAGAGCAGTAAGCACTGTTAATCTTTTTTCTCACAACCTTTGGATCTTCAATAATATCAATCTTAGAGTTTGGATCCGAAGCACTCATTTTACCACCTTGACCTAAACCTGGAACCATTGGATTCATTAAATGAGCTCTCTTTTTGTAACCAATACTTGGTAAGTTTTCTTCGGCCAAAACAAAAATCTTTCTTTGATCGACACCACCGAATTGAGCATCAACACCTAAATGATGTTCATCAAGAGCTTGCATAAGTGGGTAAATTAAACCAGATAATAATGGGTTATCAACTTGTTTAACCACATCGGCACCAGCTCTCTTGGCACCGTTTTGAGAAACAATATTAGATAATCTGAAGATATCCATGGTATATTCAGCACTTAATTGGTAAGAAGAACCAACGGTGAATTTTAATTTGTCAATCGGAACATTAATAGATTTTAAAATGGCTTTCACGATATATTCGTAAAATTTGGCTCTATGTTGAACGACTTCCAAAGGAGCCTTCATGTTGTCCAAATAAGCATGCAAATCAGCCAAAAGAATAGTGACTTCACATCCGGCTTTTAAGAAATGAGCCAATTTAATCATTGGAACAAAGTATCCACAATGAGGTTTACCAGTTGGAGCAGTACCC
Source organism: Suhomyces maxii (assembly GCA_030574995.1). NCBI lineage: Eukaryota > Fungi > Ascomycota > Pichiomycetes > Serinales > Debaryomycetaceae > Suhomyces > Suhomyces maxii. The sequence goes on from JAJMGC010000037.1 coordinate 36,226, forward strand.
CAGTAGATCTTAAGAGGTCTCTTTTCCTTTTCAAGAACATCCTTGATGATTTGACCATTCAAGGTTTCTTGCAATCCCTTGGTGATGAGGTCGTACTGTTCAGTAGGAGTAAGTGACATGACGATAAAGGCAAAACGTTACTTTTGGTGACTTTTGAACTGATTGAATATAGATGAATAAACCGATGAAAAATTTCCCGCCACACGCCCTCACCAGTATGTCTTTTTTTTTTTTTCAATTCTGCGACAGATCTCGCCAATTTGCGACAGAGCTAAAACAATAGCTTTACATTTACATAATTGGGGCTGTTTTCCAGAATGTCTAGAGTTTGCAATATATTCAAGGTTGTAGTGCTACAGCCTCTGTCACAGGAGATATAAAAAATTCGCCAATAAGCTAAACTCAATTGTACAATAAATTTCCTATTTTTACCAACAGTTGAACTCACCCATATTTCACTGGTTTATTAAAATGGAATCCAAGGAAACATTTACGAAAGTTATATAGTTTATAATTTTAGGCAACAGCCATTACTATTATCAAAGTTGAATGGTCTTATTAAATTTTTGGTTCATACTCTTAACTGTTTTATTTGATAAGATAAATGCAACGTAGAACCTGGATTCACTGTCTAAACAGTAGGAAAAGACAAAGAGATGAAGAGATAGAAAGATAAAGATAGAGACAGAAATAGCAAGAGCTACAGCAATCGCTGTTCAAGTGTATAGCCTATAACATCGAAGCCGCGTTGGGTCCATTGGTTTCGGAGTTTGTGTGTTTCCTTCTTTCTATAGTTGACTGATATTTTATGCCTCTATGAGGCATCATTCTCTTGGCTTTATGCATGTCGCACTATCGTAAGCGTATCACTTACCAATTACGAGATTTGTCGCGAGTATTTAGTACCAGCTCTTTGTCTCGCTATCTTTTAGTAAAGTGCGACTCAGGTATTCTTGTACACCAATCACTGTTTTATCCTACCATGACTGATAATCGACACCACGATCATCATCGCCGTGCTCTCCTTGACGAAGATACGGATATGGAGTCGGAACATTTGGGCCATTCGGAACCAGCTCCAGAAATTGACCTCGATTGGGGTGATCCTGAGATTTTGGATATCCAAGATGAATATGATACTCCTGCCCCGCCACTCCCCAATGATACCGATAATATCGTTCATTTAAGACAATTCTTAGTATCTTTGCCTCGAAATCTTGAGTATAAGCATACAAAACTTATTAGTTCTTATTTAAATGCTCACTTGTGGTATGCCACCACCGATGAAGGTAAACATATCAAATACCTTTTCCCTCATATTAAAGATCAAGAATTATCCCTGTTGGAGAAAAGTGAAGTTCTTAGTAACAAAAGTCTATTTACATTCTATAAGAAAAGCAAATTGGCTGGTTCAGAGAGTAACTATACCCATCCTTCTAATAAAGTATGTTCTAGAAATTTACAGAAAGGTGAACCTGTCTATAGATGTGAACAATGTGGGTTTGATGATACCTGTGTAATCTGTGTCTATTGTTTCAACAAAAATGACCATATTGGGCATAATGTCAGCATCTATAAATCTATTGGTAATGGTGCCATGTGTGATTGTGGTGATCCAGAAGCATTTAAGAATTTACATTGTAAATGTCCTCTGCCTCAAGATAAAATTTCCGATCTTCCTGAAGGCTTGACTGAATCTTTAAGAGATACCCTTAAAGTATGTGTTGAATATATTATAGATGCCTTGAATTATTCTGTGGGAAATTTACCATTAATTCGCAAAATCAATAGAATGTTCCCAATGCAATTTTTTGACAATTCATCTAGATCAGATTTCGATGAAAAATTCTGGAAGGCTGAAGATAAAAATTCCTTGGATTATTGGCTTCTTGTTGTTTGGAATGATGAATATCACGATAGAGATGAGGCATTACATAGCTTATTGAATGCATCAGGAATAACTAGAGCTCGAGCAAGAGAATTGGTTACAGAGGTAGATCGTGATGGAAGATGTATTTTAAGAGTAGCCGAAACTGTTGATGATTTGATAGGATCAATGGCTAAAATAGATGAAACTGGTATACTGTGCTCTATCATGTCAGGTAGAGATTTCATGAGAGAAGAAATCGCATCTGGTATCATAGAATGGTTGGGTAGTATTACTGAATTTAGTGCCAATGATGAAATCCGTGAACTTTCAAAGATTTTATTTACTGAAGTTCTTATGGATAAAGCCCATTTAAGCCAAGAACATAGTTCTGATGCCATGTTAGGAGGTACTTATAAATTAAAATTCGATTGTTGGGATAGTGGGATGTTATACAAGAACACTTATGAAAATTTATTACCCAGAGTCGATGAAAATACTGAACCTTCAGACTTAAGAACAAGGTATATTGATATGCCTCCTAAAAAACCAACTGGTTATCAACAATTGTCGTCAATTCAAATTTTATTATTATATGAAATCAGATTAAAAAAGTCGACCCGTATTATATTCCCTAAGGTAATTGTTCCACCCTTCGTGTCAGATACTGATGTAAAAGTGAAATTCGCAAAACAAATCATGGAAATTTATCCATTATTGTTGACAACTTTGGCTAGCTCAGATAGAGAGGATGATTTTAATATTTTACTTGAGTTGAACTCTCAAATTTTCACTTGTCCTAAGTGTGTTGAAGCTATGTTATCTGTTGGTGGCCATCAAATCGTTCTTGGTGCACTTATTAAGGTTATAGAACAGAAGGCAAGCATATGGAACCAAGATTCAGAATACCCAAGAGTTACTGATATTTCCAAACGTGAACCAGGTTATAAAAGAATTAAAACCGCTGTTTTCCGTGGTATTAGAGATTTAACGTGTCTTTCTTCAAGATCAGCTCACGGTAATGTTTTCAACAATGCTGGAGACTTTGTCATGTCTTTATTATTCTTGAGATGTTTTCAAGAATATTGGCCTTTAAAGAAGAAATATGGTGATCATGTGGAACGTGAAATTTATGATTTCGTAGTCCATCTTGAATTTTCAATTCCTGTTTTAAACATTGCACAATCCATTGGTACTAGCGATTTTACCATAGATAATGCTAGAAGAAACCTTGCATTCTTATTGGAATATCTTCAGTTGAGAACCTTTAAACATAATGATAATGGTGTTATTGAATTTGTTGTCAGCAAAGAAGAAGTCTCATTGATAAATCCATTGAATGCGCTTTTATCATATATTGTTCAAATAAATGGTATTGACAAGTTCCAAGATGTTTTACTTAACATTAAAAAGTCATTCACCAATATCTCTGAGTTATCATTGAGAAGTATTGTTTTAGCAAACCAAATCAAGGTGGGATACTGGATTAGAAATGGTATTTCTACCAGTAAACAAGGATCACTTTATTTTGATTCTGTGATGAATGATTTAACTTATTTCCGTGATTTCCACAATAACCAGATTTCATGTATTCTTGACAACCCAACAAATGTTTTGTTTCAGTTCATTGAAAGATGGGAGTTAATGGGATGGTATACTAATTTTACTGATCATGATCATACTGATTACGATAATAAGTTTTTCTCGATCTCTGAAAGATTTATTGTGTTCTTATATAATCTTTTAGTTGAAAGAGATTCATTCTTGAACCTTACTTCAGATGAAAGGTATAACCAGGTTGTGAGAACAATTGTTTCTTACCTGTTGGCAGAAGAACCAAAATCATACTCAGAAGTTAAAATAGAAGTTCCATCTGATTTACAAGAGTTAAGTAACTTCGATGAAATTCTTTATGAGTTAGCTGATTTCCAACCACCTAGCTCTTTAATTGATTCTGGTATGTTCAGATTGAAGCAAGAAGTTTACCCTACTTTGGACCCGATTAATATCCATGTTGATTCATCTAGATATCAGGATGTGTCTGAATCTTTAATTAAAAATGTGAGTAAGAACTCTAAGAAGAGTGAGCAAGAAATAATTTTAAATCCTAAATTGAAGCATGATCCAAAACTTTCTCTATTTGTGGAGAACAATCTTGGTAATTTTGCAAAGACCAAGGATTTTGCCAAGTTGATCTACAAATATTTACAAGTAGCTATCAGTACCTCTGATGAAACTTACTTACCTCAATTATTGCACTTGATTCATGCCATTTTAATTGATGATGAGATCACTCATGGAAAAGATTATCTTAACGAAAACTTTGTCAACATTCCGATTAGTGACTTGTTATTAACTGTGGTGGAGTCCAAAATGTCACCTCGTGTGGTTCAAAAGGCCGACTTTTTAGTGGAACAATTCATCAGTAAAGATGTTAAAATTATCCAAAACTTGGTCGATTGTTTTGGTGAAAACTATATGACCGAGTACAAGAAGCGAAAGACAGGTTTATTTGAATCTGACGCTGAAAAACAAAAGAGAAAGAATAAAGAAAGACATATGAAGGTGATGAAAAAATTTGAAAAGCAAAGAAATAAGTTTTTATCACAAAATAAAGATCTTGAATCTGCTGACAAAGTGGAAGATACTATGAAGACAAACGATGATCGTACTTGTGTTTTATGTGGTGAAGTTGAAACTTTAGATGAACCATTTGGATTGTTAGCAAGTAAAACTGAAGGTTCTACTCTTTGGAAATTATCTGGTAATCAACCAAAACTATTCGAAAGAGCATTCAAACCATTCGATGAACAATGCGAATCAGATGGTGAATCTTACAGTGTTGGTTATCACAGTGATGGATTGAACTCTGAGTTCCACAATGCTTTACATCAAATTAGTGTTTTGTCTACATGTGGTCATTTCATTCATCATAAATGTTTTAAATTAGCAGCTGGTTCAAAGAAACCTTATCCTTGTCCATTGTGTAGAAATCTTTACAGTGTTTTTGTTCCTTCATTCAGAGATCCAAAAAGTTTTGATGGAGAATCAAAGGAACTCGATGTTGAATATGCTCCTCAACTATCAAAATATAATCTGATATTCAATTCTATTGGTTCTAATAAATTAAATCAACTAAAGAGTTCATTGGTTCACAATCATTATTATGAATCAGAAGATTTTAAACCATTTGAAAGAGTCTTGTCTTCTGAACTTGACCAAATTGAAGATTCTTCGATTACTAACAGAAACAATTGTAACTCCAAATATTTCTCATCTTTATTGAAAGTATCAACTATTATTGCTGATACTATTAGAATGAATGAAGTGTCTACAAGACTTGGTGGGAGTGAGAGTTGTGCCAGTTTCTTGGAACAAATTCCTGGTTCAGCAAAGACTTTATTGAGATCATTAATTCAATCAAGAGCTTTCTTATATACCAACAGAGAATCTCATATATTGTTAGGAAATGATTATGATTTCACCAAGGAAGTTGAAGGATTATGGAATTCTAATAAATTGATTGTTGATGGTGTATTTAATGAACTTGTGGCTCTTTATTTCCAAACTGATGAATCATTGTCCACTTTAGCCAGATTGGGTATGACTAAATTGATTACTATTGCGACTACTTCTATTTGGAGAAGGGAAGTGGATATAGGACTCATGAAAAATCATGGTAAGACTACTAATCTTGATAAAGATTTGTTTGATTCAATGAAGAGTATGATTGAGAATATTTTTACATCGGAACCAGAGATACCTGGAGTTTTGAATGATGATGATGAGGTTGTTGCTTACTACTATGGTATTGAACGTATCCTCTTACCTTTCTTGAGACAAGTAGTTATCTTCAAAGACTTGTTAACTGCTGATTCCACTGGTGAAAACAATTTCGAAAGTGTTGGTGCATTGGTTGATTTGAAAGAAAAGATCTCTGATCAAGAATACATTGATTCATCTGTTGCACTCACCAATGCAATTGGAATTTCTTCGTATGCTGATACAATTGTAGGAATTATGCAAGGTAAGGAACAGTTTTCATTTGAAGCTTCCATATATGATATTGTTTTGAATGCCAAGATTCCCAAGTATTTGGATTCTCATATTTTAACCCTCGAATATCCGGGTATTATTCGCTTGATCGATTTACCTGAGGATCTTGGTACATGTATCGTCGATGATGATCTAATTTCTACCGATAGAAGACACGAAAAGATAATTTGCTTGATATGTGGTACAAAAGTCGAAAGCTCTTTAGTTACTGATCATATGCTGATATGCTCATCATCCTGTGGTATTTTCTTTATGCCTAGAACAAATATTTTGAGAATTCGTATTCGTATCACCCTGACTCCTTTCATAGGTGTTGATGTTCCTGCTCCTTATATGACTGAACATGGTGAGACCAAAACCTTGAGAAATCATGGTAGAGGTATCTTGAATAAATTCAGATATGATTTTTTGAATAAGATGTGGTTAAATCAAGGTCTTTTCTCATTTATCATCAGAAATTTTTTCAGTGAAACCCAAAACCCTCCTGATATAGATGTCAATTTTGGTCGGGAACCTGGTGTTGATGAATTTAACAATATCTTCAACGAAAGCTCCGAAGAGGAAGAAGAAGAAGAAGAAGAAGAAGAAGAAGGATATGATGAAGGAATTGTTAATGATATGGAAGAAGACGAACATGAGGAAGACAATGAAGGTGAATATGATGACGATGAAGATGGTGATAGTAATGATGAAGAAATCAGAGTTTATGATCTGGAAGGCTATTTTGAAGAATTTTAGTCAATATTGTTCCTGAGCTGCATCACATTACTATCAGTTCATACCTCATACCATTTCATTCATAGTATAAAAAAATAAATATGTTTTATAATTAAATCTACAATATAAAATTACTCTATAATTGATATTCTCATTAATCATTAGGCTGATTTGTAATTCGTAGCAATACAGAACGAACAAGCTTGAATCTATTTAATGTTGTTAGTCTGTAGGTTAAAGTTTTATTAATAAACTTATCGTTTATAGTGTACTCCATCCACCTGGATCTGGAACACTATCCAAACTTCTGGCAATAATATTGGAAATATTATGTTGGAGCCAAGAATTTCTTATAAAGTCATCGTATCTTGATTTCATTAAATATAACGGTCTAGATTTTCTTGATTCTCCCGGTAATTCACCATGATTATCCAAGAACGGTCCTTGTTGAAATGACCCACCATTCTTATTTAATAATAACAAACTTCTTTCCTTTGGTAATAAAAAGACACCTACTTGATTAGGACAATCTTGAAGGAAATGAGTGGAACATTGTCCATTTGAGGAATATGGTGCTGCTTTTTGAACATCTATGACTTCAGCACAAAATAAACAAACAGCTGGATCTTCAATGGTTTTATGAGGATTATTATATTTATCAGAATAATAGAAATTACTGAAGAACAAGTCCAATCTTTCGGGCAAATCAGCCAATCTGATTATTCCTGGGTATTCAAGTTGTTTTGCCAATTGTAACGGATTAGTTGGAATCAGTTGTATATCATTCACGAGCTTATTAAAGCAGTTAAATTCGAATGATTCACCATCTAAAAATTTTTCCAAATAAGTAGAAATAGTATCAATACGAAGGAAAGAACACAATCTATTCGCTTCCAAATGGCCCGATTCATAATGATTAGTATCATTGTTTGCACACATGACAACAGAGAAAATCGCCGCTCTTCTTAAGAATGGGGTAGACACTTTGATTAACATTGATATTAAAACATTACCCAACTTTTGATAGTTCAGAAACATTTCTGTTTCACCATTAGTGAATTTGGAAAATAATTCTAAAACTTTATCACGAGTTGATTCAGGTATTCCTGGTATTGTTGGAACGTCATATAAACTGATATCACTTCCAATATAATATTCTTTCTTTCTTAACTCTTTGATAATTAAGTGCACATTTTGTAACAAATGGCCCATGAAACATGTTCTTAAAATAGCATTGAATGAAAATCCACTAGATTTAATGGGCATAGCGTTAACCAAAATTTCAAAGAAATCAGCTTCCAAAATAGTACTATTAATCTTACCTTTAGATAATGAAAATAAAGTAGCCAACATCTTAGTATAAGCATCTCTTTTTCTGTATGGTAATTGAACCCAATCTTTGATTTTCATGAGAGCACTAGTATTTCTAAGTTCACATGCTATTCTTAATGTGGTAAGTGTATTACTGGCAAGTTGATCAACAATCAATGAGTTAGACTTTAATCCCCTTAAGGAAATTTCAACAGATTTAATAGTGTTTGTCAAGATATAAGTACTATCTGCTTTAAAGACTTGAGGAAATGAAAACAATGACATAGTCTGAAACATTGTACTGAGAAGAATTCTTAATTGTTGATGCTCTATAGTTAAGGAAGTGTTGGACTTTGAAGCAATCATTTCTTTGGATTTTGGACAAACAATAGACATTGCTTCTACGTCACGGTCCGTTTCTTGTACAAACTGCTCGTACCATTCATTATCACGAAGATTTTCGGGGGATATAGATTCAAATGGATTTAACTCATCTGCATTAGGTTCCAAAAATTCCTTCAAGCTTCTATTATTGACCGACCATAAAATAGGAATGAACATATTGTTGATGGATTTACATAAGGGACATAAGAATTCTTTATGGTTTATGTTCTCAGGAGTATTTCTCGTGATTTGGTTCAGTTTTGCCTTGTTGGACATGAGAAAATTAATGTAACATTGAAAATGCATTCCATGTCCACAACTCAGTGAGACAAGTTTACTATTAGTATGGTTCTTATTTGAGAAGCCAGGCCCGATTACATTGTTTCGCTGAATCTTATCCATAAATGCACGATAATTTCTAGTGGTATCCAAATGGTCTCCGCAAGAATCGGTCTCCATATCATCAACATCATTATCATGATCAAGATTTGGACTGTCAGAAAAGGCTTTCAAAAACCAGTATTTCTCTTCGAAAGGTATAGTTCTAAATTCAGAACTTTTACTAATATGGCAAATGATTCCAAATGGACCACTGTTTTCCGACGTGTTTTGACATAAAAGACAATGAGGTTCAGGAAATTTCCAGCCTTCGTTATTTTTATCTTCAGTATCACTGTCTTCACCTACTTTTTCTTCATTTTCCATCTCAACGTCACTTTCGTACTTGAAATTTTTTAAGAACAGGGATTGTTGTTTCTTGAATTTAGCCATCAATTTTTTCTTTCTATCTTGGACAAACTTCTTTTTCTTTTCTTCTTCCATGATATCTTTCGATGAGCAAATGTTTAAGTCAAGAATCATGGTATCAAAATTGACCACTTGATCATTCAAAATTTGGCCCAAGTTATGATATTTCTCTTCAAAAACTTTGAAAATAGCTCTAATTTTTGTATGTTGGTTTTTGAATTTTTCCTCTCCAAGCATTTTATATAAGGTCACTGCAATAGAACATCCATAAATATCAGAAATATTCACAAACCGGTCGTAAAATGTTCCATATTTATTAATATCAATTACCAGCTCCAACGAGCACATATGAATCAAATGAAGTAATGTTTCAGTGATATTTTCTAAGGAATCCAGGGTCTCTAACATAATATACTTGATAGTTCTGATAATAAAATCAGAAAAATAAGAGGAAACAGAAAAGTTTCCAATGAATTTATAAATACCAAGTTTAGAAGGATCAATTTTCTTTGGTTCAATAACAATATTTTGAATTGGTTTCTTTGTTCTGTGATGAATTTGTTCTTTGATAAATTTAATTGCATCATCTTTACTATTTGCTGTATAATTGAAATAGTATGGATTAATCTCTTTCAAGTAGGTCTCTTTAAGCTGGTAAATACCAATATCGCTTGAAGATTTAGGAGCTTTAAAAGTGGCCAACTCTTCAAGCATCAACTCAAATCTTTTATCATTAGTAATATGATCGGGAATTTGTGAGCAAAGCTTTGTATAATTCATTGGTTCAAAACACAAGTTATGAATGATTTCATTCTTGATTCTGATCTCCTTCATCTTCATTTCATCGAGACCTTGTAGGTACAAATCTTCTGTCAATATATTAATGAACAAATTAATACATTCTTCAAGAATATATGGTAACGTTTTCAGGTCATATGGAGGATTAGTGACCTTTTCTTCTGATTTAGTTTCTGAAGTTGAACCAATGGAATATTTATCCTTACCAACAATCCAACCATCCATTAACAACCATCTGCTGAAGATCAAGAAACATGTTAAGTTTGGACTATTCGAATTTATAAATGTTTGAGTCAAAAATAAATCTCTCATGTAACCACTTTCTCTTAATCCTGAATTACGGTATAATTGAAGTTGGTTTCTGATACTGAATCCATTTCTTACCCAGAATCCTGCTTTGATTTGACTCATCAATACAATTGTTCTAATAGGATAGTCGAAAACAGTAGCAAGAGGATTAGGTAACTCACCTGATTCAATTACTCCTGAGCCTGGAAATTCGCCTTTGATTGAGTATTCTAAAGTTTCAACTAATTCATCCAATCTATCAAACTCAGACAACTCAATTAACCAACTCAAAAACGAGTGAAGTGGGTGGAGGAAACTCACTTTTTCTTCGTCAACTCTGAAATCTTGGATAATGTTACCATTGATAAATTCTTTTAATACCTTTCTTGGTCTTTCTATTTTATAAATATGTCTGGTGGTGGTTGGTTCCAAAGGAGCATCTTGATCGAATCTAGGATTAGCTCTACCTATGGTAGGAACCAAAGTTTCACCATCACCTAACTCAATTTCAACCCCTCTTTGTGTAGGTGGATCAATTACTGTAGGAACCGTATTTTCGAATGCTGGGCTAATGACATTGTGAGTGGCATTTACAGTATCTTCATTTTGAGGAATTTCAATTTCTTCAGTAGCATTCTCCTCATTAATGTCCCTATGAGATCCTGAGTCTTCGAGAACTCCTGATTTTTCCAATCGTAATAAATGTTCAATGACGTATATAATAGCGTTCTTTGATAATTTCTTTTGTACTTCTGGATCCTTTAAATTGCTTAAACATTGCGAAATTGATTCACCAAACTGGTATATGACTGAGATAGCATGAAAAAAGGAGGTATAATCAGAATTTTCAAACTCTATATGTGATTCCTTTTCTCTTTTCACAGAAGGTTTTCCTTGGAACAAAGTTAATATATCACAGGACATAGGAATAATACCAGAGGTCAAAATGAAATTAGAATCCCTTGATCTACTCAATATGTACCCCACATCAAAAAAAATTTGACCCCAACGACGGTTTTTTAAACTTTTCATCAATATTTGATTAGTAATTTGAATTGTGTCGGGTGACTTTACTTCTTCAGTAGTTAAAAATCCATAAATGGTTGCAAAAATTCTCGAAATATCACCATGTTGAACAATAGAAGTAGAATTGGAAGGACAAGTGAATAATTGTGTTGATAATGTACACATAACATTTAATTCTGGTTCTCTATCCAATGTAAGAAACATATCTGCAATAGTAGGATAAATATCAACGTATTGACAAGCAATAATATGTTTGTAAGTTAAATTTGTAATCAAGGAAGTAGAATACATTTCATGAAGAGTCATTCTGAGGGATTTCCAGAATCTGACGTCCAAATAAATCAAATATTGAAATCTAGAACCAAAATGACTCTTGGACAAATCGTACTCATCAAGATTAAGGTTATATTCACAAATATTACAGATATCTTCGGGAAGATCCCATTTCGATGGTTTGAAGAACCAATGAGAAGATTTTGTTGGACCATTACTGGATAATGAATTAACTGACGAGGAAGATGAGTGGGTTACAATTTGTTCAGATGATTTCGATTTAACTTTCGGTATTTCCAAATTATCTAATGTACCCACTTTGTATTCGTAATTTCCACCAAAACTTTTGGATCTTAGTAAGCCAGGATTCCATTTACTGCAAAATACCTGACAGAATATATTTTTAACTTCATTATTGATTTTGAATAATTCACTTTCTGTGAATTCATTTATCCATCTTAAAATTTCATCGCACATATCTTCCCTAAGCGTATCACGACGATTTCGTATACATGAAGCTAATCCAGTAGAACTGACAATTTTTTGTTTTTCAATCAAATAGTTTAAATTTCTTGAAGTAATTATTCGTCCTTTACCATAAGTTTGAACTTTATCGGCAATCATGGTACCAAAATTTTGAACTTTTTTACTAACCAAACGAATTCTTTGTACTGCATCACGGTAATGTCTGATTTGGTCATTATACATCACAAGATCAAAGATATCATAAGCACTATCCACAATATTTTCGTCATAAATTCCATATTTTTTAGGATCTAAAGTACTCATGATCGAATTTAATTCTATCTTTGTAGTTGTTGATTCATTCGGATCTTCGTATTGTAAATCACTATGAGACATGACATCGATAACAAAATCTAAAGCTACTTCCAAAGTTTGCATAAAAGATTTAGCAAATCCAGGTGGTAAAGGTTGAGCTTGTTTTGATTCTTCTTCATCATGAGGTCTATAATAACAATTAAATTCGGTATTCCAAGCTTCAGGATCACCACAATCACAAACACCACCATTTTCACGCATACAAATTGTGATATTAACTTTATGATCTTTATGATATTCTGCATCATAACAATTAGAACATAAGGCACAAGTTTCATCAAATCCACAAGTTAAACAACGGAAAATAGGTTCACCTTTACGAAAGATACTTGCACAAGCCAGATTTGGATGGAAAGCATGATGATTATGAACATCTCTTGGAATATCTTTAATGGAGTATTTGTAATAGTTAGAGAACTTCCAATCTAACCTTTCTAATATGACTTGAAGTTCGGATCCTTGTTGAGTTTCCGCAAAGATCTTCGGAAATAACCAATCAAGGTATTGACCATTGTTGGTACTACTCAAAAAGAGTTGTTTCCTTATATCAGTCTTGTATGGATAAAGACCAAACCTACTCTCCTTAGGGACAAGAAAGAGAAACCGTTTAAGGTCTGTTGGGATGTCTGACATAACAACCACTTAAGACTAACAGACTACAAAAATCCAACGACAATAACAATAACAATGACAACGAAAACGACAACGGGGGGGAGATCTGGTTGCTTTTTGTATGAACTGGATGTTGAAGTCTTGACTAGATTTTGTTGATTAGGTAAAAGGCGTGAGACTTGCCACTGATGATAAAGAGAGAAACGGCTGAAAAAAAAAAGGCCACTGTGTGGGTGCAACTCTGTAAATAGATGAAGGGCACAAAAGAAAATAAAAAGGACGTATGAAGTAAGGGAACTAGAGTATTTCCTCGGGCCAAAGTGGACGTTGTGTGTGGAGGAGAGTATGAGGATGTAGATGGTGAAACAAGGAATGGAATGGAGGGTACTCGTGGAGGGAACGATGGCGTGGGGCGGACTTAGTGGTATTTTATCGCTGTGGTTATGTGGCAAAGGAGTAAGTGCGGCATCACCACTACCGAAGGAGAGATGGAAAGGTGAATACTGATCAGGAGCAAGAAGAGAAGTGTATTTTAGGTGAGAGTTGACTGGGTGGCATTATCGTGTCAGAGATGGAATGGGCTACTTGTAGAATTTTGGTGTTTTTTTTTTTTGGTTTGTAGTGGCTATTACATAGAGCACATAAGGAAATATAGAAATATGTGAACCAAGTCCAGCCCAGTAGTCCCGCTTTTTGGGGATATACTTATTCGGTCTGAGTAATCTTGAGCAAAAATACTCTTTCCCCGCCAGTCGCCACTAGCACCAGAAAGGCCACCACCCTGGTAGTTTTTTAAATAAAATTAATAAAGCTTTTACCATCAAACCTACTTTGTGGTTTGTCATGGTTTACGTAAGCAATCCCTCTTAAGTATCAGATCTTGTTCTTAACAACTATCCTCACCACCATGACTGAAACAATCTACTATCACGGTAACATCCTGGCCAATAAGCTGAAGTTGGGCCATGTAAGAGACATTGCTAGTTTGGCCTTGGGTGTTGGCAGTGGAATTTTGGCTTTGGAATCGTTAATGGGCTTTGGATTCTACGTGATTGGTATCTCGTTGACCAACTTGTTATTCATGTACGTTTGTTGTGAAGGAAAACCCGGCAAATTCTTTGTTTCCAGTCGTGAAGTGATATTGGAAGGTGTAATTGAGAACGTTCCAGGGTACGTGATGATGTGGTGTTTGGTGTATGCTATCGTCAGTTGATTGAGTGTCAACACAGACAGAACCATGAACCATCAATGACAAAGGGGAACAAATTCAATTCAATAGAAAATGAAAGAAAACCGAGAATATCCTTAGCAAACAGACTCGGCACATTAAGACAGAATAGAAGGATTGTGATGTATCATACATTACGGCCAGTGGTGATGGGTTCATATACGAAGATACAACTAGACTCGGGTCAGAAGGTGGGGAGACTTGGGTCTTATACAAACCTCATCATACTACGTAAATGATTCATCCAATGCCTGGATCTAGGTCAATTGAAGAGTATTGCTGTTTCAGTTGAGTAGGTATTACAACCAGCACCTACTCCAAGCTCTGAACTATACTCGTCCGATGGTGGTAGAAGACACCAAATCATTACCGTATTGACCATGGCCGTCACTAACGGACTAGGTCGGTGCTGGACGCGATTCCATCGTGTAAATAGACATAGTGTTCCTTCCATATAGTCAATAGACAATTACCAATATTACTGAACCATTCATAGTCCCAATCTTGGCATTGAGATGTATTTTTCACCCCCAACCAACACAGACTAGATTACCAGTGACCACAATTACAGAACTAATGGTCTCCCACTTCAACATTAAACACATCTATGTTAAGTAACTCAGGCACTATAAATGGATATCTAACCCTCAAATAAAATCGATCATCTGGGTTGTCCATCAACGTGTAATTCACACCACTGACGTCACTAGTGAGACAATTGGGTCGGTACTAAAAATACCACTAAATACTATCAACGAACCACCCACATTATTAATAACTATACCTATACTGTAGCTGGTAGTCCAATAGGCATTGGCCTGTTCCGTAGTCCAATCGAGCAAATTCCGTAACCGCGACCCATTAGGCTGTGCCCGCACAATCCAGTCATCTACTTTCTCAATTGAGCTCGTTCCCTGATCTGGCTCGCCACTTGCCATTGGATCGATCCCTCACAAGTTTCGCACTCAGTTTCTGGTTATCGTGACATATTTCGTTGATTCATCTGGCACAACAAAAAATCACCACCTTTAAATCATCCCACCAATTCAATTAACCATGGAAAAGATTGATTTATCCTCAAATTCCCGTGCCATCCAAGATGCATACAACAAGGTCGTCAGAGGAGATCCTTCGGCCACTTACGTTGTTTATACTGTTGAGCATGCCACGTTGACAGTAACAGAAGTTGGTGACGGACCTTTAGAAGAGTTCGTAGAGAATTTCACCGATGGTAATGTTCAATTCGGTCTTACAAGAGTCACTGTCCCAGGATCAGATGTTGTTAAGAACTTATTGTTGGGTTGGTGTCCTGATAATGCTCCTGCTAAACTGAGGTTATCATTTGCTACCAATTTTGCTGAAGTATCTAAAATCTTAAGTGGTTATCATGTTCAAATTGTTGCTAGAGATCAAGACGATTTGGATGTTCAAGAATTCTTGAATAAGGTTGGTGCTGCAGCTGGTGCTAGATATTCTGGTCAAGCTGGTCAAGCTGGTAAGACTTCTGGTCCTCCACCTGCCAAACCAACTGTTACAAAGCCAATTGTTTCTAAACCATCTGTATCAAAGCCAATTGTTTCGAAACCGGGTTTTGTTCCAAAATCAACTGGTAAACCAATTGCCCCAGTTAAACCTTCTAAAGATGAAAATGATGATGAATGGGGTGGTGAAAAGGAAATTGAAGAAAGAGATTTCTCCAAGAAACCTTTGGAAGACGTTCCTTCAGCCTATAAACCAACCAAGGTGGATATTGTCGAATTAAGAAAACAAAAATCTTCTACCATTTCTTCCACTCCAAAGCCAAACATCCTTAACCAAAATAAAGATGAAGATAAGGAGGAAAATGCCGAAGCTCCAAAACCAATTTCTCAAAGAATTGGTGCTTTTGCTGATGATGGAAGAATCACTTCTTTACCAAAACCAAAGATTTCTAACTCTGTTTCTTCTAGATTCACTCCTACTGAACAATCTTCTACTTCCAGTAATGCTCCAGCTTTTGGAGCTAAGCCTAAATTTGGTAACTCAACCACCAGCACCAAGGATAAGGTTTTGGGAGGTGTTTCCAGAAACTTTGCTGCTGAAGGTGGTAAGACTCCAGCTCAAATCTGGGCTGAAAAGAGAGGCCAATACAAGACTGTTTCTAATGACGATAATGATGAACATGTTGGTGATTTATCTGCACAATTAGATCATCAAAGGCTTGATGATGATGATGACGATGATGATGATGATAATGAATTGGTCAAGCCATCTTCTGCTAGAAATACTTTCACTGCCCCAATTCAAGAAAAGAAGACTACATTAGCAGAAACTTCTTTGCCAGCTCCTGAAGACGAAGATGATGAGGATGACAGAGAAGTCCCTGATCAATCTCCAGTATTACCAACCCGTAACTTACCACCACCACCAACCAGAAACATCCCACCACAAAAGGAAGTAGAAGAGGAGGAAGAAGAAGAGAAGGAGGAGGAAGAGGGAAAGGAAGCTCCAGTTCCTGTCTTACCAACTCGTAACTTACCTCCTCCTCCAGCCAGAAATGTTCAACCAGAACCAGCTGCTCCAGCTCCAGCTCCAGCCAAGGAAGAACCAAAGGTTGTCTCTGTAACTGCAATTGCTGAATATGAGTACGAAAAGGATGAAGATAATGAAATTGGTTTCGCTGAAGGTGATTTGATCGTTGAGATTGAATTCGCTGATGAAGAATGGTGGTCTGGTAAGCACTCCAAGACTGGTGAAGTTGGTTTGTTCCCAGCTGCTTATGTGGTTTTGCAAGAAAAGTCTGAAGCTTCTTCCAAGGCTCCTGCTCCCGCTGCTGAAACCACTTCAACTCCTTCCACCCCAGCCGCCGCTGCTGCTGCCCCAAGTTCATCTAAGGGACCTACTGCTATCGCTGAATACGACTACGAAAAGGATGAAGACAACGAAATTGAATTCGCCGAAGGTGATGAAATTGTTGAAATCGAATTTGTGGATGAAGACTGGTGGTCTGGTAAGCACTCTAAGACTGGTGAAACTGGTTTATTCCCAGCCAATTACGTTAAATTAAACGAGTGACTTTAGTAAGTTAAGTATGATGAATTGAATTAAAAAAAGTTTTTAAAAAGTGAAAAATCCACCCAATTGAATGGTTGCCTTATACTTTCAAAAATTACTGTAATGTATTAGAGATGTAGTTTATTCTAAGAAATTAACGCAAGAAAAACAACATTTGTGAAAGAGCTAAAAAAAAACAATTGTTTTAAACAGACAACTGCTTTTCACATTGTGTCCCTTGCAGCCCAACTCTATTATTTGACATCAACAATCATTACTGTCTTTGCACATCAGATTCTTGTAAGTATTGTTTAAGGGCTGTTCCCCATGCTCCTCTTTTCTTGTAGAAGGCCAAATAATCAGGCAACAGATCAATTGCCTTGATCAACTGCGAACTCAACCCTTCATTTTTCACCTTGGAAATAGGAGTTAAGTAAGTTCTTACCGTCATGACATTAGCACCCAGTTCAGGCAATCTGGTCAAGCATTGTCTTTCAACCCTCAAGAAACAGCTGTTTTCAAAATCAATTTCAGAATATTTCAATTCTTTAATGTGCTCACCTTCACGTCCATGGTTTGAATCTAATGCAAAATAATTGGTATGGGTTTGGATTGACCAATTGAATCGAACCCAAAGGTCTTTTGGACGTAACTTATTGAAAAAATTATGCATTGATGATTTTAATCTATTAGAATATTCTGGAACCGGCCCATGAATGAATGAAATAGATTGGTTAAAGTTTTTACTAGGATCAAATCCAGCAGGAAATCCAGTCACATTGGCACGAAGAATGTATTCTTCATTGGCATTGGTGGGATCATCTTTGATCAAAATCAAAAAGTCTTCCTCTATAAGATATGCCAAATATTCAACCAATTGTTGAGGAGTATTTCTTTTAGAAGTCTGAGGAAAGAAGTCTCCAGTGATTGTATTTTTAACCATTTGTACATTAGATTTTATAAAGTGTTGGGGGTACCTGCTCATAAGGAAATTGATGGTAATATCGTAGAATTCATGGACTGCCTTGGCAGTAATTGGATCATCGTGAGCTAATGTAATCTTATCGGGATACATCTTGGTGAACTTCTTTCGGAGTCTAGTTTGATCATAATATGTATCTTCAATAAGGAGCCATTCTTCGGGACTCTTGGAAAGGTTTCTTATTCCCATTGAGATGTTGAAGTTGGACTTGTCCTTGAATGGACGGATGGGGTATGGGTTCTGTTGATCCCATTTCCATTTAGCATCAACTGGTTGGATTTTGTCAGAAGAAACTGATGATGTTTTAGATAATACTGATGAAGAAAATGTAGAGTGTTTTCCTTTGGGGGTTCTTAAGGTCAAGTAGACCAACCACAAGACGGAAGCCAATAAGAGTAATGAGAACATATGGGTTTAATGGTTGCAAACATATCTAGGGAGTATTTAAATAAAGCTGAAGTGATAAGATGGGGCGGATTATCATGCCGAAAGAGGAAGGTGCGCGCTAAATCATTGATCCTAGATTGTGGGGGAGGAATGGGCCTGCCAAAAGGTGAAAAACGTCTAGCAAGTGGTTGAACGATCGATAGGATCGATTCACATTTGAAGGCTAATTTGAAGGCTTATAATAGGCTTCTTAGCGGATGTACTTCTTGAGTTGAAGGTGACCAGAAGTCGTTAAATTTGACTCCTTTTGTGTGGTGTAAATCATCCAGATTGATTTAACTATGGAACTTTTTAGTACGCAAAATGGAATAAGTTCCCTAAAGAGCTGTTTTCTATTGTGGATATTTAGGTACAATATTCACTCTTTGTATGTAGCAATAGAGTAAAATTATGGATGTAAATCTAGCGCAATCTTTTTTGTAATTTATTTCATAACAACGACTCCAATGGGAGTAACTTTTATTTATTATAGATATTAATTCGTAACTAGGAAGGTGTAATCAATTTTATAATAGTGTATATGATAAATATGATGTCGTAAAAGTAACCAATATCATCGTGGTTTATTAGTAATAATAGTTGGTTATATTAATAAGCTTGAGCGGCTTGATAATTCAATTCTTTCAACTTGTGGGAAATTCCTGACAAGGCATCTTAATGGATAGGCCTTTTCACCAGCTAAATGAGTATCATCAATGTATAAACCGCGAACTCTACCCAACATAAAGTTCATTTTTTTAAGGATATCATTTGTGATGGAAACAATAGTGTTAAAAGTAGGACCAGATTCCACACCTCTGGCAAAATCCCAAAACCCATCCAATTCACTATAAGTATTCACAATTGTAGACGAATCTATGTAAAAATAAGCATTTTCAATAGTATCATAAACAGGAGAAATAGCCTTTGCTTTTTGCATACTAGAATATGAATTAAAATTATGATATTGAATGGAATCAAGGAAAGTACATTTGTTATAATAATCAATCAAACTGGATAAGAAGTTTTGAACATACTCTAATCCATTGAAAAACATGAATAACACCTTTCCAGAGAATCCACGTGATGCAGTGCCCTTATTAAGAGTTTTGACATGAGAAACCAACTGATCAAATGTGTCAAGATAAGTAATATGACCGTTTAAAGGAATCTCATTGTTTGTGGTCTCGTTTAGTTTCGCTAAACCGGCTTCTATCTGTTGGATAGTGCCATTAGAGATCACTATGACGTCGTAATCAGATTTTGGAACACACACAAATTTTTGAATCATATTGACCGAGTATTGATTTTATTGGTCTGATAAGTATTGATAAGGATTGATACTTTTATATATAATCAAACCATAGGGCAATTAGGGGTCGCGGCGACGTTCGGGCCGTCAAAACGCCGTAGAGTTTTTTTTTAATTGTTGGTATATAGGAAGAGGGTGAAAAAAAAAACTGTACCCCATTACCCCACAATATGTGAGTGGGGGCTCATGACCAAAATCAACTTTTTAGAACTGGTAAAACCTACAGCATTTACGACTGTTTTAAACAATACATGATATTCTCGGTAATCAACCCGTCATATACGAAGGTTGATGTGAACTTAGTAGCTACGGTATTTTGGGGTTTTACATTGAATTATTGGAAATGATGTGTTTTAAAGTTATTACAGAATTGAATCAAAGAAGGAGGGGGGTAACAAAAGGTTGCGACACAGAAAATCATGCTTGGCTATGTTGGGCCCCACACAACAGACACAAAAAAAAAACCTTTAACTCAATATAACACTAACTATGAGCATAGGGCTAATAAGGCACTAGGCCAATAAAGGCAGGTTTTTTGTGTGGGGTGTCTTTTTCTTCCAATGGTTTACCCCACATTATTGATCTGCCTCCTAGTCTTCCTCTTCGACCACCCCTGGTAAAGGCAGAAGATCTGTATCTGTTTGTGGGACATTTTCTGTAACTGTTTCTGATTCTATTTCTGGGGTATCATGTGTAACAGTCTTTGTAAATTCATCTTGTTGGGCAGCTGACTCTTGAAGAATACTGCTGGTTTCCAAAACATCAATATCAGCCTCAATTTCAATCTCGTTATTGTTATTGTTATTGTCATTGTCATTGATATTAATGTCGTGGTTGTAATTATTATTATTATTGGTGGTGGTGGTGGTGGTATTATTGTCGTCGATTATATTATTGTTATTTTCCCCGACAATTTCGTGGTCATTAATTTCATCTCGTGATTGTCCCTCTTCAAGTTCATCATCATATGAAGGAGGTCTATTAGGTGGTAAAATGCTATCCAAAGTAATTCTTTCATCTACTGAATTTTCTTCACTGTAAGCATTATAACTATACTTATCACCTTTAGATTCATTAGGATCATGAACTTCCCAAAAATCAGGTGGAAAATCTGAATCTCGATCAATTAAATCATCTTCATCAATTTCTGATCTCTCTAATAAAATATCACTGTTAAATTTATTGTACGCTGGAGGTGCAGGTCCTGAACCTTCTCTTGGTGCAAACCCCCATTTCTTAACATTAGCTTCAATGAAAACATAACCTCCTTGCCCAACATTAACATGGACAGAACATAAATTATTGGCTCCAATGATTGGGTATAATTGTCCATCAGTACCAGGTTTAAAATGTTTAATATGACCACCAACTTTAAATTCATTTACTTTTTTACCATTACGAGTAAAGAATACAGTACCACTTCTTGTTCTATATCCTAAACCTATGACGTCACCTTCAACGAATTTTGCAAATGGAGGTTCAATATTGAATTTAAATGGTTGATTATGTCTTCTATAACCAGTAGAATCATAACTGATTGAATGGGCATGTCTTCCTGGAAGTCTAAACCATGGATAAGGTTTAACACCAAGTCCAATAGATATGGTTGTATTTTCAGGATCAGGAAATGAATAAATTTTACTTTCAAAATAATAAACGTCATTTTTAGCAGTAATAGGAAGATTGGTAGTACTGCAACATTCAAAATTCTTGAAAAAATTAAGTTCATACTTATTGACAATCATAAGGTCATTATTAGTTAACATAGGATCTTTTTGAAATTCATAAGCTGCAATACCTTTTTCTTGAATAGTTAAGTTTTGAGATAATGATAAATCACCTCTCAAAAATGGATTTTGATTCAAGTAATCTTTACTTTGGAAATATAGTTCTTGCTCATCAGAATCGAGTTCTAAATATGCTTGATTTTCTTCTTCTCGTATTAATTCATCTTCTGACATCCGTATTCTACGACGAACCACACACCATAATAAAAGACTCACCAAAATCATAAAGATTCCTAGTGAGCCAACAAATACCATCACAAAGACAGCATCACCTTGATCATCTGATGGCATTCCATCACCAACACCAAGATGAGTTGAATGGTGGCGCTCCATCTCTTTATTACCAATAACGGGAAGTGCATCGCTTCTCCGTATTAGGGCAAGCGATATCAACAGGGGATACTTCATGGCGGGGTGGCAACTCTGACTTTACTCGATACGTCTTTCCTTGATCTGCTTCTTCGAGACTTTTGATAAGAGAATACGACTTAGATATGGGTTGTAGTGGTGATATAATCGATGATTGTTATCATCCTTTTTGATGGGGCGCAAACGTCACGTGAGTTGCTGGATACGAGAAACGGCAATTATTGTATCACTAAAAAAAGGTTCGCATTTGACCAAATGACGGATAAGTCAACAGGCAGATCAATTTGCACGTCGTAGCAGAAACCAATTGCCGCGGGTACACGACCGGTTCCTCCTCGTTGCCGAAGCGCAAACTTTGCGGCCATTCTCCTTTTCGAAGCGTTGGCAGGACAAACGGTCTGCCTCTTGGTGATTATGGCTGTGCAGGCACAAGACCCTTTTTCTTGGGGTCACGTGACTCGGCTCTTTGCTCACCAAACATTGAGATAAGCTGTTCCTGTTGGCAAGTACCTACACAGCTACAAACGCTATTGTCATTAAACTTGACCAATAGCTGGCGAACAGGCCAGGCCAGCCAGCAGGGTGTGTACCGCATGGAGGCGGGTATGTGGGCCCGGTCGCCTTGCTCGTCTAACACGTCTCCAATTGAAGAATTGAGTATTTGACACAATCCTCAGCATC
The DNA here is from genome assembly GCA_030574995.1 of Suhomyces maxii. Classification (NCBI taxonomy): domain Eukaryota; kingdom Fungi; phylum Ascomycota; class Pichiomycetes; order Serinales; family Debaryomycetaceae; genus Suhomyces; species Suhomyces maxii. The sequence goes on from JAJMGC010000037.1 coordinate 58,963, forward strand.
AGTTACAACAATCGCTTTTGTGTTCTGATATACTTTACAACTAGCCAGCACTCTTATGAATTGAGAATGTACAATAATAGTACTATGGTTGGAACTGGGTGAAAAATTCGCTTAGCCTGCGATGGGGGTTTGACACGCGTCTGTGTCATTTTTCAGGTCCAATATAATATCCCTGTGATCTTATTCGTACCCTTTTTGGGTTAGAGGTCCAGCCTTCCTAAGTAATAGCTGCAAATTGGTGATTTAATCGAAGGGTAAAACGTTGATATGCAACTATAAAGTCCAGCTGATTCCCCAAAATATTGTGATATGATATAATTATCCTTGCAGCCCCTTGAGCTACTGATTTACCAGATCATATATACTTTCAGAATTTGGTGTTACCAATTTTTTTTTTTTGCTTCTGCTGTTATACCAGGAACTTTTGTTAATAGAATAGACATTAGACTAGAAAATTGGTGGACCCATATTTTCACAAATCATATTAAACAACACCCAAAAAAAAAAAAACATAAAGAAGAGAATACTTTTGAACATATCATTATTCATCATGAAGTTCTTACGTTTACTTCCACTCCTCTCGGTAGTGGCCGCCAATTGCAATCCTCTCAAATCTCATTCATGTCCTGACAATCCTGCATTAGGTACTTCATTTAAAGAAACCTTCAATTCTTCCGATTCAGACTATTTTTCAGTCATCAATAATGAAGGGGAAATTACCTATGGAAAAGATGGTATTGCTTTAACCATCAAAAAACAATTGGATAATCCAACTATCAAATCTAACTTCTATATCATGTTTGGTAAAGTCGAGGTGGTAATGAAAGCTGCAAAAGGTAAAGGTATCGTTTCATCATTTTATCTTCAATCGGATACTTTGGATGAAATTGATATTGAATTCTTTGGTGGTGATCCATATGAGTTCGAATCTAATTATTTCGTTAAAGGTGATACTACTTCTTATAACAGAGGTGGTTATCATCCAGTTGCTGAAAATCCTATAGAAAATTATCATACATACACTCTTGATTGGACTAAAGATTCTTTAATTTGGTCTTTAGATGGAAGACCAGTTAGAATCTTAAAGAGTGATAGTGAAGAAGGTTATCCACAAACCCCAATGCAAGTCATTGCTGGTGTTTGGGCTGGTGGTGATTCATCTAGTGCTCGAGGTACTATTGATTGGGCTGGAGGATTAACTGATTATGATGATGCTCCATTCACCATGAATATTAAATCTATTTTCGTATCTGATTATTCTTCAGGTAAGAGTTATTCTTACGAAAACAACAGTGGAAATTGGTCTTCTATTGATTCTGATGGCGGTGAAGTTAATGGAAGAATTCAAGAGGCTAAACAAGATTACGACTATATTCAATCTGGTCGTACTGTTAATGATGGTGAATTCAGTAGAGTTTCCGAATCTTCCGGTAATAGACCAACTTTATTAGCCACAGCAGGTCCAACTTCTACTCTTTCGGGTGGTGGCCATTCTCCATATCCAACATTAACCTTTGGTAATATCATTATTGATCCAAATCGTCAATCTACTCTTTCTGAAGATTCTGTCACCACTTCAAAGGCTGGTTCTGGTGCTTCTTCTAGTCTTCGTAGTCATATGACTTATCCATCTTCAGTTTTCATTCTTACTGTTGATAATTACACCAGTACTGCATCTCCACGTACAACACAAGCTAATAGTGGATATGAGACAGAACCAACATTTTTAAATCATCCAATTACTGGTGAAGCTTCAGATTATTCTTCTTTTGCTAATCCTACTCAAACTTTTGCCAGGTCAAGTACAAACGGTGAACAAAAGGTGGCTGGTGGTCACTTTTATACTGTATTGGCATTGATGGTCAGTGTTTTCTTGGCTTAATCAATTAGAAGAATTGAATTCCTAGAGAGCATTGTTGAATCTTTTGCCTTATTCACATTTACCTTCACCCTCGTCCTTATTAACCAAAGAATTAAATAAGTGGAAAGTGTCAGTTGTTTCCACTGGCTAATAATAACAATAATAATACTAAGTCTTAAAACCAGTCAGAATCGGAATCAGAACGATTCGAAATCAAAATCTTTTTCGTTATCTTTCATTCCATTCTACGATTAACTCTCACCAGCAGTCAACAAGACCATCGATCCCTTGATGATAATATTTGGTTATCATTCGTGATTCATTCTAAGTTTGGCTCATCTAATGGATGGCTTCTTTGCATTTTACTATATTTCATTTCTCGTATAAATTTACATTTGCATTTCGTTAATTTCATGTAGAACAAAGTAGACGACGATTATCAGACCTCCAGATTCTAACTATTGGCTTCACTGTTTGAAGATATTGCTGCGAAAATGTATATACATGCATGTAAAAAGACTTGGATTTTAGTAATATTTCCTTTCAATTTTTGCAACAAGTGAAGGTTTTTGCAGCAATTTCTGAATAGCAAGGAGCTACTGAAATATGGATTGCGTGTACCAATATGATTGCCTATTTCTATAAGTGAAGTTTTTTAAGTATACCTGTAATTAGCAATTAATTAAACTCTAAATCTTAGCTATATCTTATATTCTATGTTCACAAATTACCCAAATGTAACTGATTTACAAAATGGAGAACATTTACTATCAGCATTTATAGAGTCACAAGTTAAAGCATGTGAATATGCTGAAAATATAAGCCGAAATATAACTTTTGGTGATTCTGGTGACTCTGAAGATAATGAATCAGATAAATAAGATGATCCTATAGGCACCAAGAATATTTTATTATAATTCCTTTTTAGCCCTGACTGAACAATATTAAATTTTTTATATTGTTTTAATGTGAATGTATTCGACCTCCTTGATCTTCAGTATTTGCCAAACTTCTGTGCAAAAGGACTTCCTTTTAATAGCCTTTCGATTTCTCTTCTGGTGAGTTTTTCTTCATATTCTTTGTTGGTTACTCCACTATTTATGGAATCAGTTAGAAACACCTTATTAGATTGTCTCTTCAAAATTGTTTCTTCAATGGTGTTGTATGTATAAAGTTCATAGATATCCACATCTTGGTGTTGGCCAATTCTATATACTCTATCAATAGCCTGGTTTCTGACTGCAGGATTCCACCATGGATCTATCATAATTACCTTTGAAGCCGAGGTCAAATTCAAACCAACAGAACAACACATTAAAGAACACAACAAAACTTTACGTTTCAGGTCATTAGAAAATCTTTCTAATACCTCAACTCTTTCTTGAGAAGTTAATGATCCATCATAAATGTCTGAAACATATCCATTCTTCTTCAAAAATGGCTGGAATTTTTTTAAAAAGGATGTAAATTGGGAGAAAATAATTGTTTTTCGGTCTTCTTTAATATTTAAAATTTCCAACGCTTTCTCTGCTTTTGAACCCAAAGATACATTCTTTACAAATTGATCATTTATAATTATGTCTATATTATCATCCACTTCACCATCGTATGATCTTCGTTCAGTGGTTTCCGAAGCAGTTTGTTTACTTGAATCAAGATTAAGTGGTGGTTCGTCTAGTTCATGTTTCTTGATGGAGCTATCTGAATCTGAATCTGAATCTGAATCTGAATCTGAAAAATCCAGATTTATCAAGTTTTCGGTGCCACATAATTCTTCGAACTCTTTTCTGTCGCTCAATATCGCCCAACTGGTACAAATTTGACGTAATCTTGTGTTAAGAGCTAAAAGTTGACCTAATTTTTCCGGACCTCTTAAAGTTCCAATGCAACTTGTCATCTTCTTCTCCATTCCATCATAAATATCCTTTTCTCTGGGCGAGAATGTTATTCCTAGCTTGTGCATACGCTTTTTTGGTAGGATCAATCCTCCACCATGCATCAACTCACTTTTTGTTCTTCTTAACTTGATAGGACCTATAATAGGCATCAATTTTTTGATAGCTCCTTTTATTGTTGCATTACCAGTTAAATCTTTATAAAAATTACCATTGGCTTTAGCAACCTTCAAAAAAATAAAATATGATTCTAAATCACGAATACTATTATGGATCGGTGTTCCAGTAACACACCATCTATTCTTACCTTTCAACGAATGTAATGCACTAGCCATGAAAGAGCCTGAGTTACGAAAAACATGAGCTTCATCTACAATAATTCTCCACCAATCAATGGAAAACAACTTTGACGGTTTTTTTTTTTTTCCCAGGATACAGTATTGGGAGTAGTTATGATAACATCAAAATTTTCAAAATTTTCATGACTACCCAATCTGTGGGTACCATGGTATAATAAAACCTTTAGGCTTGGAGCTTTCTTGTTAATTTCTTCTTCCCATTGTTTCATTACTGCTAGTGGAGAAATAACTAAATTTAATTTATACTTTCTATACTTAGGTGGAAGTCCAGTCAACATCAATGCAATCATTTGTACGGTTTTCCCGAGACCCATATCATCACATAATAATCCGCCCGTTCCTTCATCTTTGCTTAATGATTCTCTTGCTAGTGCGAATTGAACACCTTGTACTTGATGGGGTAATAAGTTTGTTTGAAGACCCTCAATATGAAATTCAGGACATTCTAATCTCATTGATTTTTCATATAATTTATAAGAAGTTGAATCATCTTTCAATGAAGTATTTTCTAATGATTCAGCAAGATCATCAAAAATATCATTACTAGAAACAGAAACTAAATCAGAAGACTCAGGTTCACTTTTAATTTTGGGCTGGTTGTCTGAATTCTTGTTCAGTTTGTCCTCAAGTCCAACACCTTTAAACATGTCCATTAGCTCTCTAACATCATTCTCAAGTTTTGCTTCATCTGGAGTTACACTCTTGGTCTTGAAATTTTTTGATTCTGTATTAGTGATAGGACTTTCTTGTTGAATTGTTTTAGCACGAGACTTAAGTATTTCTTCACCCTTGATAATCAATTGCTCTATTGTGATTTCTTCTTTCTCTGATGATGAGCCGTCCCAATGAGAGAAGACATCCATAATCACTGAGACATCATCTTTCTCAAGCTTTGTTGAAGATCCATACTTTCTATTCAATAAGATCCTTTGCTTCTCTTCTAAAGATAAAGCATTCAATTTGTCCGCTAAGGCCACTTCTTTTTTAATGGATCTTGTTACATTTGAAGTCACAACTACCTTTGCTTTGCCTGATCTTCTATCATTAGCATAAACGTTGGAATTATTGGACATTCTGAATGGAACAGAGCTAATCTTAAAAATAATAAAATGAGGGACAAAAGTCATTTAAAAACACTAACAAAAAAACAAATACGACCTCGGTGAGGGTCGAACTCACGATCTTAAGATTAACAGTCTTACGCCTTAGCCAACTTGGCCACGAAGTCTTATTTTCTGAAAAAAAGTTTTGTGGCCCTTTTCACCAAGCATAATTAGTGGTTAGGTCTCAACAAGTTAATATTAATGCTATAGTATGAAGTCATGAAGTTGGTGGAATTGTGTATATAATAATTAATTTTGGGATTGAAACATCTCTCGCCATCGATTGTGTTTATTTTTTTAATGATTTTATCATGTTCAAGACGATTATCCTTAATCCCACAAATGGCTACAGTTCAAAGTGAATGTAAAAGGTACGACAAATAAATTAATGACTTATAATTGATAATTGAAAGTAGTTGAATTATTTTTTGGGCCCATGGGTGATGTTTTTTAATTATTGGATAATCTGAGAAAAGTTGCAAATTTTTAACATTATGAAGAAAATAGTAAAGTTGACGGGGAATTATTTCTTGACCAATCTTTCATGAAGTCCAGCCAGTAGAGAATATCACGACAGCTCGCAATAGGTTAATTCACGTCACCTTTCCTCTCCTTTGTTCAGTTGTTCCAAAGTATGTTCGGAAATATACCCACATCCCTGCACTTACATGAGTAGGTAATATTTATTTCCTACATGAGATAGAGCCAACACAAACGAGACCAAAGAACCAAAATCAAAAAAATGAAAGTTGCTAATTTTTAGATCTGAAATCTCCGGCTAGCAGGCTTCTAGTTGTGAGAGCTTTCATGACAATTATCCTTGATAATCACCGAAAAATATATGTCTAGATCCGGATGGTCATGGATTTTTTTTTTTCTCTCAGATAAGGCCAAAAACACAGGTACGACCGTGTATTAATTGTTCTTTAATTTTAACCTCCACAATTGGATAAATTAACCCTTGAATGAATGGGATTATAAATGGCAGCTATAGCTGATCAGGGTTCAACTTTGTAGTTAAATCCGTCTCGCCCGCATTTACTAAGTGCGACCTTTCACCCTGTCACACCTTTCTTTTTTTTTTGCAGTCTAAACAAAAAGGAAAACGATTCAGGAACTGATTGCGGATAATAGGGTCCGGTTATAACCTACAGTATCTCCGCGAGTTTGATCCGAAATGAAATCAAAGCAATCAACTGATTCGAAAATAGGAATAGCCACCAATTGAACGAAACGGCTGGCTCAATTGGCTCCGCTGGCTCCGCTGGCTCCACACCAAGATCCATTTTATCTTCCTAATTCAAGATCTAATGATATTTCCATTCGTTCTTCTTTTTCTGCTTCAATTGCCACCAATTTCTGTGTAACAGAACTTGTAATTCGTAATTTTGCAATTTCGTATTGTCGTAGGAGTTGGCCCACTGAAACAGGACAAGATGATTCATATTATTATTATTATTTTTTTTTTTTTGGGTTATGGTAGTTCATCCATGGCTGTTGAATAGAAAGGCTGAATAAATGGGCCACCTTAAACCACCCCACCACCACCACCCCCACCATCGATCCCTAACTCCATCCTTCCTTTCCCCTTTCAGCCCCGTTTTTTATTGCCACTTTTCCGTTTTCCGTGTCTTCGACAACTATCATAACAATACCACTACTTACCTCAGTTTGACTGGTTTGTACCTACATGTCATATAAACCACCAGTCAAAAAGTGATTATTTATTATTGCCTCATCTTATTACCACCCAAACCGTTTCTAACCTGTAAAACTAGAAGCTTCGAGTTTGTTTCCTTTAGCGGTGCGTCCCTCCATACGGGTTTAAGGCGGCATTAACTCGAATTTACTAGGGAGAAATGCGGATTAGACCACAAGATCTAGTTGTGAGCGGCAGTAACGGTTTTATAAACTGTAAAAATAAACTACAAAGCTTACTGTAAAAAGACTGGTTGCATAATAATAACCATATTAGTAAGGATTATTTGCCTTACAGCCATCGTATACATACATACATACATACATATATATTTCTATCTATATACATATATCAAATGTAAGGGACTATATAAATAAAGTCTTGGTCCTCTGTCTATTAGTCTTTTTATTTTTTTTTGCAACCAAACAGTCTCAAATCATCTTTTGAACATCTGAACATTTGAACATTTGAACATTGATCATAAAAATGTCAAAGTTTGAATCTGAATCTAATACTCCAGTGGCACTTGATGCCGAATCACAAGCTCCTGTAAAGGATGGAAAGGATAATAAATTCATTGAAAGTGATGCCGGTGATGGTACCAATAGAGAAGATCAATATCTTCATGGTGCTCAATTTGTCCTTTGTTTCGCATCCCTTTTCCTTTGTATGTTCTTAGTTGCATTGGATCAAACTATCGTTAGTACTATTATTTCCACCGTTGGTAATAAGTTCCATGCTTTTGAAAAAGTTGGTTGGTTATCTTCAGGTTTCTTATTAACTATGGCCGTTTTTATTCAACCATTCGGTAGAATCTCCATGATTCTTGGTAGAAAATACAGTATGGTTGTTGCTATTATTTTCTTTGAAGCTGGTTCTTTAATGTGTGCTCTTGCTCCTACTATGAATGTTTTAATTGGTGGTAGAGTTTTAGCAGGTATTGGAGCTGCTGGTGTTCAAGGTATGACCTTCGTTATTATGTCTGAAATTCTTCCAATTCATAAAAGACCAATTGGTATGGCTGTTATGTCTGCTGTTTTTGCTGTTGCTTCTGTCTTAGGTCCTGTTATTGGAGGTGCTTTCACTACTCATGTTTCTTGGAGATGGGCTTTCTACATTAATCTTCCAATTGGTGGTGTTGCTATGGCCTTTTTCATGTACTCCTTTAGACCTCCTTTACCTAAAGGTGATCTTAAAACCAAACTTAAGACCTTTGATTACCTCGGTACCTTTTTATTGATTGCTGGATGTGTGGTCTTTTTATTGGCTTTAACTTTTGGTGGTGTTGATTACCCTTGGAATTCTGCCGCCGTTATCCTTTGTTTTGTTCTCGGCTTTGCTACTCTTGTTGCTTTCGCCATATGGAACTTTGGATTCTCTAAATATCCTCTTATGCCATGGGAAATTGTTAGAGTTCCTCAAATTATTGCCTGCTTTTTATGTGCTTCTGGTTCTTTTGCTACTTTTATCGCTTCCATGATTTATTTGGCTATTTATTTCCAAGTCATTCACCAAAAGAATGCTCTTAGCTCTGGTCTTCACTTACTTCCAACTATTATTCCTGTGGTCATTGCTTCTGCTAGTTCTGGTGTTTTCATTCAAAAAACTAGACACATTAAGATCGTGGCTCTTGTTGGTAGTACTATTGCTCCAATCGGTGCTGGTTTACTTTGTTTACTTAGAGTTGATTCTTCTAAATCTGCTCAAATTGGTCTTTTAATTCTTACTGGTGTTGCTGCTGGTCTTAATATGCAACCTGCTCTTATGGGTGCTCAAGTTAGTGCTCCAAAAACTCCAGGAAGTACCATCTTAACTATGAGTCTTTTGAACTTTTCCAGATCCTTAGCATCTGCCGTTGCTGCTGATTTGGCTGATACCGTTTATGCATCTTCTTTAAAATCCTTTTACGCTTCATCCCTTAAAGTTGCTGACCCATCTATCATTCAAGAATTATCTAAATACTCAATTAAGGCATTAACATCTGATAACAGTTTCATCACCAGGTTATCGCCAGAAGCTCAACTTTTCGTCAAAACTCAAGTAATGAAATCTATTACCAATGTTTTCTACATGGGTGTTGGTTTCTCTGCCATTTCTTTTATTGCTGCATTCTTTATTACCAACAAGAAACTTCCAACTGCTACTATTGAGAATAGAAGTAAGCCAGAAGAAGCTAAATCAGAAGAATCTGAAAAATCGGCTCAAGATGCCAAAGACAGTGACGAACTGTCTTCTCAAGAATTGAAACATTAAAACATTGATTAGAAACAATCATAATTACAAAATTCAAAAAATTACTTCATAATCGAAAAGAAGAAAAAAAGGAGAACATTATTCAAATCATTAATCTCAAAAATAATAAAAAAAAAATTCCTTGTAAATAGAATTATAAGTGGGAGAGAACATTTTAGGAGATAGAATTAATTAAATGAAATAAATATAATATAATAATTTAATTGAAACCTATAGAAATATATTGTAGTTGTAGTCCGATTAAAAAATCATAAACGTTTGGAAGAAAAGCTTCAAAATAAAAATAATAGATTAACCAGCTTAACCTCATAATATATAAATATGAAATTATTAAAGAACCATTTACAATCTTTGTTAACAAGGACAAATTCGCAATATCAATCTTAGCAAATAAGAATGGAATTACGATTATTGATTTGTTTATGTACGAATGAATCATATATTAGAAACCATAAAATATTTGGATACGATTATCATCCGTTAAAGACGGTAGACAAGAAAATCAAATCTATAGATCAGATTCATGTTCTTTGCAAGATCAATTTAATTTATAAAAGCTAATTCGAAATAGTCTAGCAGTGAAAAACTTCTAAAATAATTTTTTTTTATATAATTTTTTTCTGTTTCAGTATAACTTGCATTTTAAAGGGTATTCAATGAAATGAAAAAGATGATAATTGAAGAGAGGGGGGGAGGAGGGAGGGGATGTGTTAAAATAAAAATGAAAATGAAAATGAAAATCGAACTTAAATATTCAATTAATATTTAAATAATTAAATAAATTAGTTGAATTGACATTCAAGAGGGTACTTAACATTGTTGTTAGCATCCCAGACACCCCAGTGCTTTTCAACGTCGGAAGTACCGGAGGTGTTTGGCTTCCATGCTTCATCGAAGGCTTCGAAAACAGCAACGTTAACACCCCAAGCTCTAATAGCACAAATGGCTTGTTGCCAGTATTGCTTAGCGTTTTCAGTAGATGGTTCAGAATCTTCGAAAGAAGTACCATCGGTTGGCCATCCAGTTTCACCAACCCAGAAGTCGATATCAGTAGAACCCTTGGTGGTTTGGATGGTTTGCAAAGCTTGCATGATATCATCGAAGAAAGAGTATGAAGCGTTGTTCATGGTTTGACCTTGCCAGTAAGAGAAAGCATTGGCAAAGACAAAGTCGGCGGCCTTGATGGCTGGTTGGGAAACACCATCAACCAAGACATTCCAAGAATCAACGGTACCGACTTGGACGTTACCGTAAGACTTACCGTCCTTATCCTTGATATCCTTCAAGAGATCCTTGATTTCAGAGATCTTATCAGCCAATTCTTGAGCAGAAATATCATCTCTGTAAAGAGCTTCAGAGCCAACAGTGAAAACCTTGACGGTATCAACAGAGATAGATGGCAAGTAGGTCTTCAAAGCGTTCTTTTCATCTTCAAAGTGAGCATCATCATTTGGCCAGATACCAAACATGACTTGGAAATCGGCTTCTTCAGCGGCTGGACCCAAGTTTTGTAAGGTGTTACAGTCAGAGACAGCATAGGTCTTGACAATCTTGGATTGAGAAGATAACTTCTTGAAGTCGGATTCGTATTCGCTGACAGTCTTACAGTTACCTTCGTTGTCCTTTACACCCAAGTTGAAGGCAAGCTAGAAAAGGATAGTTAGTAACAAAAAGGACATTAAAACCAAAAAAAAAAAGGGAAGACAAATCATCCAGTAGAAAAACAACTGACTGGATGAAAGTCATATCATCAAATCAAGGACATACATCACCGATGGCGGCGGAGGAACCGATAAGGGCAGCGATGGCAGCTAAGTATTTGAATTGCATCGTAACGAGTGGATTGGGTTGGAAAAGAGAGTGATCAAATTTGGACCAAAGGCTAGTAAATATATGCCAGAGTGGGTGAGACAGAGGGCCGGGCCTGGGTGCAGGACCCAAACAAATCATAGTGGGAGATTTTTGAGAAATTCTTTTTTGTGGAGTGTTTTCATTTGTTCTAGAACGCTATTTTTAGGACTCAGCCCGACAGTTTTTCAGGATGATGTCAGTTTTGGAGGGTAGATGAAGTGCCGAGGGCTTTGGGAGATGAAGAGGACCACAAGAGGCATTTCCTACTACAACTACAGTTACAACTACGGGTCGTGGCCAAGTGGGGGTGGGTCTTTTCTTTATCTCCTCCTTGTCCCCTTCTTGTAACTGTGTGCTTATGGTTTAATGTATCATCAGGCGACAGGGCGATAGATTCCAAATAGGAATGTTATGCATGTTTCCAAGAAAGGAAATGGAGGATGGTTTGGGCACCAATTAGGAGAGAGGAACTGACAACAAGGGAAAGATCGGTTACTGAAAAATTGCGGATGGGCCCCTAATGCGGGTGCATGTCACTGATGTCCTGTACATGGGTGCCTCTCGCCTAAATAGGTTCACTAGTATCTTAGTAGTAGTAGTAGTAGTAGTATTGTAGTGCCTCTCCAGCTGGCAGTTAGGGTAGATATGCTTCCTTTTGGAGTGGCCGCACCGTGTGTTCGTGGCGACCAAAGCAGCACTTACGTGGCGGTTTTGTTCTGTTCAGTAAATCGTCCGGGGCAGGTTTAGAGTCGTCAATTGTTCCGCTATCTACGAGTGGCTGCGAAACACAATGCACCCATAACAAGGCTAAGAAACGCTACGCTATTTATGTTTGAATAGTCGAAAGTTTATGTAACTGCCATAGTATAGTCCACTTGCAAACTTAGTCAACCAATAATCTGGTGCAATTAATAGTATCTAATAAATCTGATACTCGGATTAGTTGGTTGGTTTGAAAATCTTTGTAAAGTTGTGATAAATGATTTATGCACTTAATTTTTTGAACATCTAAGCCCTTTCAAAGTTTCAATTGTTCCTTCAAATCACGAACTCAACCAGGGACTAAACTACTGAAGTCTATCAAAAATGCTTAAAAGGCTTCTACAACTTCAATTTTATATTCAAATGGACGACCAAATGAGAGGGACTGACATAGCTACTACTATTCTTTGATTAGCTACAAAAACAGCCTCTAAACTATTTGTTTCAGGTGATCTGGCTGATCGATACAGACGATACTAGAGAATCTATCAAATAAATCTGGGGACTCTAGTTTAGCGGACTATTTTTCTGCAACAGAATTAATATAATTATTGCACTCGTCTGAATCATGTCAAATTTATCAACTTGAACCATTAAATAAATATCTAAAGCTGCTGGTTGATTTCTATACATTAAAGTCATCTACTGATTATTTATTGGTTGCGAATAAAAGCTATACTTCTATTATGTCTTGTTAAATGTCATACCTTTCGATGAACATCAATTGTTCATCTTAGCCAATGCTATCATCAAACCATCTTCGGTTCTTACACCCTTTGGAACGTCCATTTTTCCGTCAAACATTTGTCCAACACTTTCAACACCTTGTAAATTCAATTTATCTGCTTCGAAACTTCTTTGTAAATCCTTGAAATTTCCAAGAACTAATAAAACGTTTCCTTCAACCTTTTCAATTGGTTTAATTTGGTTCAAATCATTAATTTTATCATTATTGGAAAAATAATCATCACTATGGACATAAACACTAGAACTGTACCCTTCTGGAACAGAACTTTCAGTGAAAACTTGACTAAAACGTTTACACATACGAATGTAGTAACCAAAAGAAGATTTGTTACCAATGACACCATATGCTTCAGCTGGTGATACTATAGTCTTATTTTTAATATCCACAGTCACTCTAGAGTTGACAGGAATTTCTCTCTTAATATTTAATTCTAATGGTTCAGCTTCACCAATGTTCACATAACGAGTCACGGCGATTTTCTTGGCTGCTTTAACCTTAGATTTCTTATTCATAACTTTAGGGGTCTCACGGGCAATAGTCATCCCTTCTTTAAAATCTTTAAATACATCATTATTACTCATGAATGGTAAAGTGGTGATCTTAGGTAATTTATAGGCATACTTGAATTGTTTCAATACAATCTTTTGTTCTGGAGGAATTATGCTTTTAACAAGGTACGGAGGAGTCACAAAGAATTGTAATAAACTAGCCAATAAGTATGATTGACCCAAATCTTTTTCTGGTTTCTTTTGTTCTTCTTGTGGTTTTTCTTCAACAATTTCATCGTCATCAAAATTGAACTTCATTTTTTTTCCTCCCTTCAATCCAGACATTTGAATAGCCTTACCAACTTCTTCCTCTTGATCTGGAACTTCCAATATCACCACTTCTGTGACATCATATATAGTGGCTGCTTTGGCTATTTGATAAGTTATATTGGTGATTTGTTCTAAATTATAGGCATTTTTAGATGAGATGACGGTGGATGGAATACATATGGAAATAGGGGTTTTAGGAGCAGTCTTGCTAGGCTTTTTGGTCGGACGAACAGCCTCTTCAGCGCTTCTTTTGGCCATGATATGTTGACGATTATTATAGTGAAACATGTTATAGATTGAAATTTCTCATCGAAGGTCGTGCGACGCACGCAGAGATGGGTGCAAATTGCATTTGTATATGAGTTGGAGTAAGTGAGAGATGAACATGTTGAAATATGACCAAGGACGACTAGCATAAGATCAAAGCAGCAATGGTTTCAAATGATCGGAATTTTTTTAGCGGTATGGGAGTTTGGTTTTTCTCATCTTCAAATTTTACAAAAATTAAATCTTACAAAAGGAATCGGTTGATTATGTCTATCCGTGGGTACAGAAAAGGTCAAGTGAATGCTTGAAGAGTGTGAAGAACAAAGAAGTTACTTTCCACTAGAATAAGTGTATTTAGTAAGATTTAAAGTTGAATAGGTTTGGCCATTTACGCAAAGTTTGTAGAGGTCAACTGAGGCAGGCTGCGAAAAGGAAAGAGAAGTTGTAGCCTTTGAAAAAGATTGATAGATAGAAGTAGATGATAAAAAAAAAATAGTTAAAATAAAAAGTGGACCAAACACCAAGAGAAAAGATGAAAATTCAACCAAGACATTTTCGAAGCAAAAAATCGGGCCAATTTAGACACATTAAACTACTAAATTTGACCACTACAATTATACTACTTTAGATTTATTAATTCGTCCATAGACTCATTTACTTGCAGGGTCGCTTATTTACTTACTCGCCAACTTTATTGGCAATGTTGGTCCGTTTAATTTTACACTTACCAACTAATTATTTGAATTAGTAGTATGGTGGATTAATTTATGGTATTTCTAGTTTTCTTCGTCAGCTTCATCAGCTTCATCAGCTTCTTGTTCTTCCTTCAACTTTTCAATCTTAGCCTTGGCCTTTTCGATGTTGATTTCAGTTTGTTCAGCTTGCTTTTCTTCCAAAGCTTGTAAAGTTTCCTTCAAGATTTTGATGGTTTCTGGAACTTCTTCTTCACTTGGTGGGAATGGAATGCTCAAGTCACTCAAAGAAATAATAATTTCTGGGTCAACAGTGAACTTTTTGGCCTTGGACTTCTTACCCTTGTTCTTCTTACCCTTAGTACCAGTGACAAAGTCTTCTTGTTCTTTCTTGATGATAACAACATCACTTGGCATTTCAACGACTCTGATGTTGTGGTTTGGAGCAAGAGATTTACCGTTAGTTAAAGCAGACTTTGGAGCAGGCTTAACATAAGATGGGTCGAAGTATTTTAATAAGTTGTGAATAGAGTTAATTTCTTCGGTGAATGCAGGAATAGAAGCTTCAGCTAATTGCTTTTCAGCGGCTTCCTTCAATTCTCTCTTCTTTTCTTCAACACGCTTGTTCTTGTATTCGTCATCTCTCTTCTTTTGTTCATCAGCCCTAGCTTGATTGAACTTGGCGAATTGAGCATCCAAATCACTTTTCAATTTATTGATTTCATCGTATTTACCATTCCTTTCAGCTCTAATGGCATCTCTCTTGTTAATTAATTCAGTCTTCTTAGAAAGAGTAGACTTGTTGGCGGTGTTAATTTGATCCAATTCCTTTTGAACTTGTTCAAATTCTTCCTGGACTTGCTTGTTTTGGAGCTTGGAGATCTTACCCTTTAATTCACTGATCTTGTTCTTGTCAGCATCAATAAGAGCTTGAATCTTTTCAACACCATCAAAGTCCTTTCTTAACTTACGTAAAGAAGACATTTCCTTGACGTATCTTCTTTCATCAGCCAACTTCAAGTCACCATTATCCACTAACTTGTCTAAGTAAGCAATACGTTGATCAATTTCTCCGGCGTTCTTGAAGGAGTGCTTAGAAGTAAGTTGTTGAATTTCAGTGATCTTCTTCTTCATTTGTTGTTCAACATTCTTGATTTGTTCGTTGACACCATTTCTTTCGTTCTTCAAGGTGGATTGCTTGGCAATAATACCTTTCAATTGAGCTTGTAAAGCATTACGTTTATCATAAACCTTTTGATCAACTTGAACTTTTTTGATCTGGTCAGCGAGTTCATTGGAAGTCAAATTCAACTTCTTGATTTCGGCTCTAAGAGCTTCAACTTGCTTGTTGACAACAGAGTCATCTGGACGCTTGATAAAACGTCTGTTGGAGTTACCATTGTTGGTAGTGTTGGAAATTTCAGCCATGGTTAATGAATGGATAAAAGTGGGTGTGTATGTAGTTGATAATGAAAAAGTGCCAGCAAAGTGAAAAAATTCTTCGGGGCGTGCACCAACGAACGGACCAAATTTAAACATCCGAACTTTAGCACTGTAACTTTGAACCAAACGCCAGTACAATTGTGTGTGAAACATGAAAAAAAAAAAATAAGTTTATATGGGTGAAAGTTTCACTTCTTGTCATGTGGGCGGATTGATATCGAGAGTGTGTGTTCTTGATAATTACAAAATGTCACATTTTCTTGACATTGACTGATTTTACGTCTTCCTCGTTTACCCTGATAAATTGACTTGGTGGTGGCTGGGTGGGAGACTGATCTTATTGTTTGGTAAAATGATCTACAGATCTGGGATGATCTGGGATGATCCGCACTGGGTTTAGGCTGAAATCAAGAGATATTTGGAGTTGACATATCGGGCTATCGTAGAGGTAAAACATCACAAGGGCCCATGAAGGTCATGGACTTTTGATAAACCTTTTGGTGACTAAATGATAGGCGAGATACCGTGATAAAGTGGGTGCCGGTTGGGCCTAGTGCGGTTGGGCCTGGTGCTAAATTTCATCCAGAAAAATGACAGTGACTTGATATTTGATATAACAGAGATCCCAGACTCGGGTCAAGCTACTTATAGTGTCTTTTAACCTCGACTCGTGATCTCTTTGGTCTCTTTGGTCTCTTTGGTGTTGGGGGTGCTTTGCGGCTCTGATTGGCCGTGCTTTGTTCTGGCAATCGGGCCTCGTATATTGAAAAAGCTGCAAAATCGCAGCCCAGTAATTGGTGCAACGTAACAACAAGACAAGCTAGAGAGAAAAAACTTGGATCACGGATCCCCATACCACCAGGATGATGGTTTCGTATTTCTGGTAGGCTGTTCATGACCAGACCCGGTTCCTCGTGTCAGGAAACGGTTCATACGTAAGGGTCTGATTGTATGCAAGGCTTGAGAAACCAGTTCCAACAAGGAAAACCTGCTTTCTCACCCGCTTTACGCCAGCAGCTCGCCCCCAGTGCCTCGGCCCAGTCGTCTTTCTCTCCAAAATTCCATGTATCCTTTCATCAGTACATTATCTCTTATCTGTAAACCACCATATCATCTGGTCACGCGACTTTATAAAATCTCCCAGATTTGCCACTTCACCCACTGAAAGACCAGAGCTGCTAGTTAAAGATCATAGTAGCCACTAGAAAGTTCTCTTCTTGTCTCGCTGGCAAAACCAATAACACCAACCCGCTATCTTTTTCTGCTAATCGCGTCGTTTCTTTTCCACTAATTCTTGGTCTTGGTTTTGTCGTTCCTGCACGGCTACGCGGTACCATCTTTCATCGTATACGAATAAAATTTAAATGATCAAACTAACCATATCATCATCTCGTTCATTTAACCATGTCTGAATATTCCAAACTTGTGGCCAGTCTCTCTACAGAAGACATTTTAAGCAAGTGGCCAGAAGTCACTCCATTAAAGAAGATCTCGGGTATTCCAACTTCGGCTTCATCTGACTCTTCTGAAAACGATGACGCCTTACAAGGTCATGATTCTGAACAAATCAAGTTA
This sequence comes from Suhomyces maxii, assembly GCA_030574995.1. Taxonomy (NCBI): domain Eukaryota; kingdom Fungi; phylum Ascomycota; class Pichiomycetes; order Serinales; family Debaryomycetaceae; genus Suhomyces; species Suhomyces maxii. The sequence goes on from JAJMGC010000037.1 coordinate 76,289, forward strand.
ATGGATGAATTATGTATTGTCTTAGATAACAATGATAGACCGGTTGGTGCTGGTACCAAGAAGTTGTGTCACTTGTTAAGTAACATCAATGAAGGTTTATTACACAGAGCATTTTCTGTTTTTCTTTTTAATGAAGATGGAAAATTATTATTACAACAAAGAGCTGATGAAAAAATCACTTTCCCAGGTATGTGGACCAATACCTGTTGTTCTCACCCATTATGTGTTCCATCTGAATTAGGAGTGCAACCTGGCTCTACTGATAATGTCAATGATTTATCAAATGCCGTTGCAGGTGCCAAAGTTGCCGCTCAAAGAAAACTTGATCATGAATTAGGTATTCCAGCTCAAGATTCTCCAATTAAGGATTTCACTTATTTGACCAGAATTCATTACAAATCTGCTTCTGCTGATTCTACCAAGTGGGGTGAACATGAAATTGATTATATTTTAATCTTAAAGGCAAAGAATGATATTAAGATTGATGCCAACTATAATGAAGTTAAAGATTTCAAATATGTTGATGCAGATGAATTGCAAGAAATGTTTAAAGATGAAAGTTTGATTTTCACTCCTTGGTTCAAGTTAATCTGTGAAACCTTTTTATTCAAATGGTGGAACAACTTGGACAACTTGGATGGCTTTAAGGATGAAGAAATCCATAGATTACTTTAAGAATGAAAAAATGAATCAAAAAAAAAAAAAAAAATAAATAAAAAAAAGAGGGACTAAAATACCAAAAATTTATTAGTCTTGAGATTCACTTTTACAATCTGTCATGTCTGTTGCCTTGTATTTGTTTTTTTACTTTTGGAAAAAGTAGAAAAGATGAGTTTTGCAGTATTAACAGCGATTATAGAACTGCATTTGTCAATTCCATAGGAACAATAATGAAGCGCTAATAATTAATAACAATAAACAAAGTTACTAGGAAAATTATAGATGTAATAAATATGAGTGTAGGAAGTTCTTTATCGCTCCATAGAAGGTATACTGGTTGGTAATGTTAGTGATAGTATCTCTACTCAATTGTAGCGAGGGCGTATTATTTTTAGTGCGAACTTTAGTGACAGCACCTTCACTAAATTAGCGAGAAGCCTCACTAGAACGATATACACACACCGTAATACACACACACAAAGCGTAGCTGTTGCAGCCAAATAAATCGTACACGAGGACCTCTGGAATTGTTTAAAGGAACTTCCATCTGTATAGTTGGTTACGAAAGCAACTATTTTAACAATAGCGACGATGTCACTTTTGGTGGTTCTACCAAGGATTCATGTTCACTATGGCAAGGGTACAAGCAACGTTTTCTTGACCCGGGCTGCCTCCAGGGTCCCCTCACAAAAAGAAGTTGCCTCACGCCACAGGTTAGCTCACGTGAGGTCTGTTCCCCAACAACCATCAGAACTGTTAAACACGTAGAAAATCCTAACTGCAATACTAAACCAGAGGGTAACTATTCAAGCAAGGTCAACTGCACTAACACTACTACTTTTTGGGCCCAACCCTCCTACCCATACACCGTTCTGTTATTGGTAAGCAAGAATAGAAGTAAAATAATTTGACTTTTGCCAAAACTCTCCGGGGTTGACTCTTGCCCTTCCCACCGAGTCATAGTGGTGTCTGCACTACTTGCCTGAGAAGAGATATAACTGAAGATCCACTGTGATCCGATACAACTATTCTCCTGTCTAACCAAACAAGATAAGAAAATGAGAGGTGTTCAAGGGCTTATAACGAAAGTGTCGTCTGGAATAAAACCATTCAGGGTGATCTACCGTGGATTGGCTACCGATGCCGGTTCCATGACACCAGAAACCAAGGAAGAAAAGGCTAAACCAAGAAGAAGAAAAACCGTGTTCTCTGATGCTATGAACAAAGGACCTTCATTCGAAGATTTTGTCAGTGGTAAAGCTTCTGATATGTTGGATCCTTTGGAAGCTGCAAGACGAGATGGTTCACAAAGATTACCATCATGGTTAAAGGTTCCAATTCCTAAAGGTAAATCATTTCAAAGTTTAAAGAATGATGTTAGAGAATTGAAGTTATCTACAGTTTGTGAAGAAGCAAAATGTCCTAATATTGGTGAATGCTGGGGTGGTAAGAAGTCTGAGGCCACTGCCACCATTATGTTGTTGGGTGATACGTGTACTAGAGGATGCAGATTCTGTAGTGTTAAGACAAACCGTAAACCAGCAGCCCCAGATCCAATGGAACCTGAAAATACTGCCGAAGCTATCAGTAGATGGGGTTTGGGTTACGTGGTTTTAACTACCGTCGACCGTGATGATTTAGCAGATGGTGGTGCTCATCATTTAGCAGAAACAGTCAGAAAGATTAAAGAAAAAGCTCCACAAATTTTGGTTGAAGTTTTAAGTGGTGATTTCAGAGGTGATTTCGATATGGCTGAAGTATTGGCCAAGTCTGGTCTCGATGTATATGCTCATAATTTAGAAACGGTTGAAGCATTGACTCCACATATCAGAGATCGTCGTGCTACTTACCGTCAATCTTTGGGTATATTAAGTAGAGCAAAGGAAGCTCAACCATCCTTGGTCACTAAGACTTCTATCATGTTGGGTTTCGGTGAATCCGATGAACAAATCTTACAAACTCTTCAAGATTTGAGAGAAATCAAATGTGATGTGGTGACATTTGGTCAATACATGCGTCCAACCAAGAGACACATGAAGGTTGTTGAATATGTTACTCCTGAAAAATTCGATTACTGGAGAGACAAAGCTTTGGAATTGGGTTTCCTCTATGTTGCAAGTGGACCTTTGGTTAGATCCTCATACAAGGCTGGTGAAGCTTTTATTGAAAATGTCATTAGAAAGAGAAAGCATAACGTGGGTGAAACCCCTAGATTGGCCCAAGAGATCAACCCTGCATTATTTGGAAGTGAAAAGCTGATTAGAGATTAGTTTATTCAAAAACAAAAACACAAAAAAATTAATTATAAAAATATAAAAAGAAAGAGCATATATAGATCTCATTTAGCTTTACTTTTTTTTGTTTTTTTTTCCTCCATCAAACAGATCTAGTTGTACCATAATAAGCCTTATCTCCAAAGCAGCATATTTCCCATTTTATCGGGAGGAATTGCAGAGTATAAGCCATATACGAATTATAACGGTTTCAATATTGGACATGTCCATATAATACATATATAAGAAACTATACGTAAAGAATGACGCGTGATATCCGGTCCCCAAGTCAGCACCTAGTAGCCCTGTTGATATACCGAAAAATGTATGAATAAGAAATAAGAAGTTATGGTTATTGATTCTCGAGAAAATGGGTAGTAAAAGAGTTTCTGGTAATATTTTGGATTGATATAAAGCAACTATGAAGAGACCAAGCTTTCAAATGTAAGTTCCGGGAAGTACGCCTGGACTAGACAATTAAGACTATTAAAGTGTTGGAATATAACAGTAACAAAGATAATAGAATCAAAGTACATTTGAATATTACATAACCCGGGACATAAATAGTGCAGTTTTTATACTGCAAATTTAATAAACATCTTGATATAGATGTGATTGATCTCATGATTACATGGCAAATTCTGGTGATTCAATTGACTTGATGGTGTGGTAATTATGGCCATAAGTGGTAGCCACATGGTAGATCGTAGAAACCACTTCTTTTTTGCAGCTATTGTGTAGGGTCAAACGGAATAGAACTACCAGAAACAACACCCAGAAATCACTACTACAAGACGTATTTTGGTTCAGTTCAAGAGTTATAGTGAGAATATAATTTTTTGCATTCAAACGTATTTGTTGAGTCTTGGTGAGGTCAAGTTTGGCGTCGAAAATGACATCCAGACATCCATAATAAACTAAAAGCAAACATACCTTCCGGTTAGATGCCACTAGTTTTGAGTGAAATCTCTATATTCTCACTTATATTCAAAGTGTTGAGGTATGTACATTTGTCCCATAGAATTGCCCAGTTTTGGCTCAAAGAATTGCATTTCTTCCGAAGGCAATTGAACTTTCGATCAAGAATAATTACCGATTACCATAGGTCAATCGAGATTGGGATTTAGAACTCCAAACAATTTTATTCTATCGCAATTCTGTATTAGAGAGTAGTTTGTTCAAATTATTATCTTCCTGCAATTGCACTACACATTTACAACACACAAGAGCCACAAGAACCATGTTCACCCAATCCATAGCACTCGAGAAACCCTTCGACTTTATTCCATTTTTCCTTCTGCATTTAGTCCCACTTGGTCCCTCCATCATAGTTGTTGTAGTTGGATGACACAATGCAGTATAATTCAATTACAAACACACCTTTGACATCAAACATGCGCATCATCTGATAGAATTGTACTCCTACAATCCGAATATTTTCTACCATATACAGCGACGTCCCCACAATTCACATGAAAAAATTGCATTTGGCCCCATAAGCCCAAACCTCCACTTGCTGGCAAAAGTGACCAGACCAAGAACCGACACACCCGCGAAAACACCCATAACTATATGGCCACGTAACCACATAACCATAACCATAACCATAACCACACAATCGCACGATCGCACTTGGTGGACAAATCAACCAATACCGTGCAAAATCAGGTGTGCTAACATTCCATCGTCAGTCCTACCACCGTTACAGCTTTTTGGTGGGAGGAGAATGTGAGTCAATAAAGTGGGGGCTAGAACCGGTACTTAAACTGGCACCAGAGGCAAGATCGGGTTTTTTAGGTTTCGGTTGTCCACATTTTTTCAGGCTTGCTAATGGCGGTGGTATTTTTGTCTTAGAATTTACTGTTAGATCACGCATCGGAAACCCCATATCGTTTCAGTCAAACGCGATTTTGCAGCAAGTTGGCAAACCCCTTCCACACGTGATGTAAACAATAGCCTCACACACACAGACACAACTTCCGGTTCTAAATCATCATTGATTTCCCATTGATACAATAAGTGGTAATTATAATAGTTTGGCTGTCTCCATCTCCTCACACATAACTCACCCTGATACCCACTCCATTCCATATTAGGAAGGCTAGGAAATGCTGTCAGACATTCCTAAGAATGATAGTGAAGAATCATTGATCTCTCAATTCGAGACTACTCTTACCATTAGACCTTCATCTAATGAGGTTGAAGAAGATAATGACATTTCCATTGATCATACCGTTCTCAATAATAACACTACCTTCAATTATACCCGTGATCAAAGTATAGTGGATATAGATGAACTTGAAGAAAATGAAATTAGAGATGAACAAATACCTCAATTCAAAGCCAGAAGAAGGTATAGTCTTCAACCTACTCAACAACTTACCAAGGAAAAAGCAGTGAGAACCAAATTAGTCTCAAAGGATCAACTTTCTGGCTCAAAATCTCCATCTCCTCCTCCTAATCTTCTTACTTCTTCATCTTCTTCTTCATCTTCAACGGGTCCAACACATTCCAAATCTCCAAGTCCGGATCTTCATGATGCTTATCGTGATTTACTTGAACCATCTCCATTAATTGACTATTCATTAACCAGATACAATCGTACATTCCAAGAATTCTTAAGTTCAAATCCTCACATTCAAAAAGAATCTCCAAGATTTGTTAATAGTGTTGACAAAACTTTAATTCTATTATCTCCTTACTCTGCTGAGCATGCGTTTGGTAGAAAATGGGTAACCAAATCATATTTATCTACTATCTTTGAAAGACCACAGAGACTTTTATCAGCATGTATTGGGGTTTCTGCTGCTGTCACCATGTTTCCATTTTTTTATCAAGTTCTGAATTCTACCAAGAGATCTTCAGTTCTTTCAAGTCATGTATTAAAAGTTCATGGAAAAAATTGGCCAAAAAAATTAATTGAATTGTGTCTTGAATCAGCAGATAAATTAGACCATGATGAAATAGAAGTACCGCCGGATTGGAATACGGGTGATATTTATTTAACTCCTAAAACTATTAATGCAATTGAAGGTGTTCTTGGTACCATTGAAACATCAATTGATGCCCTTTATGGTAAAAATGAAGAAAACAATAATAACAATTTAGTCTTTGTCGTGATTCGTCCTCCAGGTCATCATTCTCATGCATGTTTACCAAGTGGATTTTGTTTATTAAATAATGTTCAAATTGGGATTGAATATGCATTTGAAAAATATCAAGTAACACATTGTGCAATTTTAGATATTGATTTACATCATGGTGATGGTAGTCAAGATATCTGTTGGGAAAGAGCAGGTTTCCAAGGTGACTATGGACAAGAAGAAGATGATGAAGTGGATTACGTTCCAAGAGATGAATATGGTAAAAGATTTGCAAGATATCCAAAAGTTGGTTATTTTTCTTTACATGATATTAAATCATATCCTACAGAATTAGGTTACGCTACAAGAGAAAATATCAAAAATGCATCTACATGTATTATGGATCATGATTTGAATATTTGGAATGTTCATTTACAAGATTGGAAAACAGAAGATGAATTTTACAAGCATTATCAAACAAAGTATGTTCAAATTCTCAATCGGGCTAATCAATTTTTAAACCAGGCAAAAAAGCAATATGAGCAAGAATATCAGGAATATTTGGCTAAGTCCGCAAAATACAATAAGTATCTTTTGAAACCTCATTTATATAATCAACCTTTAGAAAAGCCAGTTCCCCCTCCACCATTTAAACCATTGATTGCAATTTCTGCTGGTTTTGATGCATCTGAATATGAAAGTCCTCATATGCAAAGACATGGAATCAATGTTCCAACCTCATTCTATTCTACATTCACTAAGGATGTTGTTAAATTAGCCAAAATTCATACTGGTGGTAAAGTGGTTTCATTTTTAGAAGGTGGATACTCAGATGGAGCATTATCCACTGGTATATTCTCTCATTTAATTGGTTTCAATAATGAAGAAGAAACTTTATGGAACCAAACTTGGGGTACTGAACAAGTTATGAAAGAACTTGTTAAAGGGTGTAAGAAGAATTGGATCCCTTATAAAAAACCTCAAAGTGATATTACTGTTTGGGCCAATGAGGTTATAAAATTGGCAAGATCCATGATGCCCAATGCTATATTGCCTGCTAATTACATTTATCACAATATTCCACCTGTGGATCCAGCTCCTCCTCCAATAAAGAGTCCTATTAAAGATCCTGAAGATGACAGAAAAATTTTAAGACATACCAGATCTTATTTTAAGAAAACTGGCGAAAGAACAAAAACCTAAGTTTAATAATTTCTGAAAATTGAAAAGATTACAGATATCAGTTTCTCATTATGTCATCTGGAGCCAAATATGGTATTCTACTAATTGTTAAGTTATTTGCTTAACTTCTCCCCATAAGATTCATTACACGGAACGGTGTTCACTGTAAACATTAATGTACATAATTAACTGACACTAATAATATCATACTTATATGTACAAAAGATTGGCGTGCAATACGAAATCGTAAATTTTGTTTTGTGGAATTAAAGTAGAATTTAAGCTGTCCAAGGTAGATCTGGCTGTATACCAAATCCGTCCTACTGCCCAGTTTGGCCAAAAAGTTAGATCTGTCTGACCAGTGCTCGATTACCACCCATTTCGGCCAATTCTGGGACATTTTAGGGCTTGGTATTCTCGCTTGGTCTAATTAAGCGGGCCGATTGAAATGAAATTGTGGAAAGAAGATTATGATCATATAGATACCTTTCTATACAATACTTAGGGTTACGTCACCATGTCAGTACAATCTGTTCACAACTTTAAGTTTGTTGATTCATTTGAAATACGTGAATTTACGGTGAATTGCAAACTTCAGCCGAACCTCAGAATCTAACACCAATTTCAGGGTGCACACACTCCAATCAAAAAACTACTCGATTTGGCACATCATTTAATCCATCCCCACCAAACCAAATCTCAAACCAGAAAAGGAAGAAAAAAAAGTTCTATGATTTGGAACCCCAGCTCCCACAAAGACTTCCCCCAATTTGGTTATCATTAATTGGTAACCAGTAAATCATAAACCGTAAACCGTAAAACATGAACCATAAAACACCCATAGTTCAACGGTTGTAAGGATCTAGTAACTTTTAAAATTTCACCCTAATAAACCTTATACGCGTATACCAATCTCAATAACGCAACCACTCCTGGTCCCTGGTCGCCTCTGTGGACGCCGCCTTTAGCCGAACCTTAAAAGAATCGCTCGTATCTTACATTTATTTTTCTTGTATTTATTGTCCCTGGCCCTGTGTCTCTGTTACTCTTGGTCTTTGGGTCTCGTTAGGTCGTTCCAACCTCACATCCAAACCCTTACAAAAACGCGTATTTTCTCCAGACGAGCTAAAAAACCCACACACTTACATTCATACTAAAAACCACAGTAGCCCCAAGGATCAACCCTGATAGAAAGATCAAAGTACCAAAGAACCAAAGAACCCACAAACCACCCTCCATATAAAACAAACAAACCTCCGCTTATAGTTTAGTTGGGATTATTCGTCATGGATACGTTCCCAGAAAGAAGGACATTTTCTGGTGAAGGTGGAGGTGATCAATATAGTTATGCTAGAGGATTAGGAATAGCTAACCAATTTGAATCACCTAACCTTCCTTCCCCAGATATTAATTTGGCAGAATCAATAGACTCAAATGAACCTGCATCACTACTTCAACGGGTAGAAACCGCCATTACTGCCGTCAAACCATCCAAATCTCCCAGAAGAACCCAGACTCAGACCCTTCCTCCATCTCATCCAAGCTTTGACAGAGGTAGCATCTCGGATAAGGAATATATCGAACTTCTATTGTTTGAAATCAAAGAACTTAGAGCCCTTTTGAATAACGATCATGCTCTTGAACTGCCTATAAAAAATAATGTTCAAACCAGTCATTCTGGTTCTCCAGCTCCAATTCAACCTCTAGAACCAACCCCAAGGTCTGGTTCTAGCTCTGCTACTACTTCAGCTCATGCTCCTTCTTCTAATCATACACCTGTGCCAGGTCATCCAGAAGCTCCTATTATATCACCTCCGCCACCTCCGCCACCTGCTCCAATCAATTCACCTCCAAACCCACCATCTCCACCTTCCTTATCTATTCATATCCCATCTAAAGATGAAGTGGAGATCCCTCTCAGATCCGCCAGAAGAAGACGTAATTCGCCTCAACCAGAAAGTGACTCCAGATCATTCACTGAACCACTTGATGAGTCCCCCGTAACTGATCTCAGAACACCATCAAATGGCACTAAATTCACCGAACCTGTTGATCTTGACACCTCATATATTGATACTAAGAGCCCTACTCTTGGAGATGTATCTAATGGAGATTCTAAGTCTATGGCTGATAGTAAAGCTCCATTGGCAGAATCCACCACTATCGAGATTCCTAAATCCACTTCAACCAACAGCCAATTATCTAGTGCCACTGATGATGACCCAAAAAGAGTTCAACCAATCGAGAATATGTTACCAGAATCGAATATCAATGATAGTTACGTTAGTGTTAAGAGCACCAATTCACATGATATCAGCAGAATAAGATCCAATCAAAGTAATAATGATCTGCAAATAAATAAATTTGGTTATTCACAAAACAAAAATCAAAGTACAAGTAGTTTCCTGTCCTATAAATCTAGAATCAAACTACCAGCGACTCTTCAACATCAAGAGAAACAAAGAAAAGAAATCGCAACCTTGGATTCTCCTTCAAGCATAGCAGTATCAGAAACTTTAAAATCACCTGTGATCACTGAAGATCAAGCTTCCATTGCTTCATCTGCATTGACAGGGAAATTTGATACTCCACCTACTCAATCCAGCTCTTATTTTATTAATCAAGTCGCATCTCCATCAGAGTATCTTAACCCTGAATGTAAGATGAAAATTCCACAAACTCCTGAAGGAGTAAGCAAGACTCCAATCAAAGAAGATGAATTATTAAAGACTCCTAGTATCGATAGACCTGATCAACAAACTTTGGCTAGTAGTACAGGTACAGGCTTAAGTGCTAAAAGTTCATTCCAAGTTATTCAAACTCCAAAACAAGAAGAGGATGACGTTACATTATTTATTAAACCAGAAGATTTCCATACCATAGATATTGTGGTTCATAGTACTATCACGATACCCAGTCTCAATGTCAAACGCTCTGATGAACCTAATATCACTATAGTAATCACAGATCGTGAAAGTGGTAAAGAGATGTGGAGAATCCGTAAAACATATACTCAACTTTTGGGATTTGATCGTGAAATAAGACCAATTGTGGAATATTTCGGACTTCCAAATCTTCCAGAAAAAGCATTGTTTTTATCTACATCTCCAGGTAAAATTGATCAAAGAAAAATAGGATTACAAAATTATTTCAATACTATCTTTTTAATGCCTCATATTCCTCAATTGGTATTATATCGTATTTGTCGGTACTTATCACTTGATTTCGTTAATCCATTGGATGATTACAAGAGTGGGGCTGTAAAAGAAGGTTTCTTGATCCGGAGATATAAAGGTTTGGGTACAAGTTGGAAGATCAGATGGTGTCAAGTTGATGGACCATCATTGGAAATTTATGAAGTTCCTGGTGGTCCGTTGGTTGAACAAATTAAATTGAAAAATTGTCAAATTGGTAGACAATCTTCGGATTCAGTGGCAGAAGATAAAGGTTATAGACATGCATTCCTCATCATGGAATCTCAAAGAACAAAAATATCTAATTCATATCCAAAACACTTTTTCTGTGCAGAATCAGACCAAGAGAGAGATGAATGGGTTGAAATATTAATGGAGTTTAACGAACAGGCCAATAATGAAGAACCGGTGGATTCTCCAAGCAGTAGATATGATTACCAAGAAGAAACACCGGCTCTGACTGACCAATTATCTGCATATTCCGATGAAATAGTCGAACAAACAAAGAAACAAAAAAAGAGATATTTCCCATTCAGAAGAAATGATGATAGTGGTCTGGCTGCACAAGCACAAGCACAGGCACAAGCACAAGCACAAGCACAACAGCAGCAGCAGCAGCAACAACAACATCATCATCATCATCATCAGTACCAACAACAACAGCAACAGCAACAATTTCAACATCAGTACCAACAATACCAACAATCATATCCTAGTCAAGGAAATGTGCCTGTCCATACACCAATTACACCATCGCTGGGGGCTAATGAGATGCAGCAGTATCTTGATCAATTGAATTTGGACGAGGGAGTTACCAAAGCTATTTTTGGTAGAAATGTTGAAGATAGTTTCAAATTATCTCATCAATCATATTATGGTAGGAATATTCCAAGTATTTGTTACAGATGTTTGGACTATCTTACTAAAACTGGAGCCATTTATGAAGAAGGTATATTTAGATTAAGTGGATCGGCATCTAACATTCGTCAATTAAAGGATCAATTCAATTCTCAATTTGATATTGATCTATTTGAATCACCTCTCAAACCAGACATACATACAGTTGCTGGATTATTCAAAGCATATTTAAGAGAGCTTCCAAATCCTATAATAGGGTCTCATGCTTATAACCACTTAAATCAAGTTGTTCTTCATAACAAAGGACTTCCACCATCTTCATTGGCAATGATTTTTAGAGATTTTATTCATGATAATGTTGCCAGAGTTAATTATGATTTATGCTATGTGATTTTCAAATTCTTGAGACTGATTATTGCTGAAAGTCAAACTAATAGAATGAATTTGAGAAATGTTTGTATTGTGTTTGTTCCTACATTGAATATTTCATTGGAAGTGTTGGCAACATTTTTGGTTGATTTCGATTGCATTTTTGAAGGGACTGCACCCGTTCCTGATGATCAAAGAGAAGTGTTGGATTTGCATATACCAAATTTCTAGAATTTCAAAAGTAGATGTTTCCCACCATCAGTCATTCGGTCCAATTGAAGCTTCATTTCTGGTGGCTCATATATCGAACTTGCCCCTCCAATCAATTTACGAGTGTATATTATTAGAATCAATGTATAAACATTAGATGCTGCAAAGTAAGTTGAGTCAAGATGATTGACACATTGACTCACCTATCAAAATACAAATTAAAATGTTTCAAGTGACTGGTCATGATTCTCCTGCCTCTAGAATAAAACTGAATTTTTTCCCCTTATGCATAAGAACAACAACAAAAGATTATAGGTAGGAAAAATAATATTTCCAAGGGTGTATGGATCAATGTGTATTTGCACTTTTTGGGATATGAGTAGGACAAACAGGGGGGATAGCGGATTTTCTCTACCAGATTAGTTTGCCTGTAGTTTTACCAATACTACCAGGAGCTGTACTTAGAATTATATAACGAAGTTCTACGAATAATTTTGCCAATTGAGCTGAAATTATCTTCTTTTGCTGTTAAGTATGGAAATTCATGGTATTCTTGGACAACTCAATTCCCACACATGGGCACGGAAATGCTAGAGTACGAGAAATCAAGATAATTTTTCAAGGTGCGCACCAAATTTCAGCACCTAAATATAGATTACGAGGCCATTCTTTCACTGTCAGGTTCCTCCAGGAATGATACTAGTCACGACATGCAATGGTCATATTGAATGAGCATGTGAACACTGAACCCAAGTTGAATGATTACTGGTGTCATGAGGTACTAGCCACTTTTTGTTATTGGAAGGAGAGGTGTACTCCCATAATGGGTATATTTTTCGCAATTGTTCATGCTTTTCTCATTCATATTTTTTAGTTATCAGGCGCAGCTCCTGCCCCAATTCGTATACTGGCAGTGATGTGAATAATTTACGAGAAATTACTGACTAGGATCCATTCGTCTACCAATTGGTTCGTTACAAAGCCACACAAGCTGGTGTTTTATGAGTAGGTAATGGGTCACTCACATGACCCTGTCTCAATCCAGTTGTAAGAGACTAAAAAAAATTTCCAAAAAGGAAAAAATCTGGTGCAATTTGGGAGTTCTTCAGGACCTCTTGTGCTTCTTGTGCTTCTGTGCTACATCTACCCCTGAGAAATAATTCAATTGTAGGAGTATGGCCGATTTGAACAATTCGACCCTGATAATTCTGTAGGGGTATTTAAGAACATGGAAATCATCATCTATTTTTTTAATATTATCAAACAAAAAGTAACCAACTAACACTAACTAACAAATACTTCTATACAAAAATCATGTCTGCTAAGGATTATTTTAACGACCACGCTAATCAAACCAAGAACGATAACGGTAGCAACAGCTACTACCAAAGCCAAGGTCAAGCACCTGCTCCTCCATACAATCAAGAACAATCTGGTCCAGGTCAAGAACAAAACGAAAAGGGTCTTTTCTCCACTGTAGCCGGTGGTCTTGCTGGTGGATATGGTGGTAACAAATTGTTTGAAGGTCATGGCCATGGTACTATGGGTAAGATCGGTGGTGCTGTTATGGGTGCCATTGCCGCAAACAAGGTCGGTGATTTGTTCCATGGTAATAATCATGGTAATAACCAAGGTTACAATAACGGTTATAATGGGTACAACAACGGCTACAACAACGGCTACAACAACTATGGCGGCCACAACAACCATCATAACAACCATCATGGTGGTCACAATGACTGCCATGGTAACTGCAACTGTCACAGTAACCATCATTGCGGTAACCATTGTCATCATGGGCACGGTCGTAAGCATAATCGTCACAACCATCACCACCACTGTTAGTGGATCTAGCATGACCACGGGTGGTCTACATAGATATATGTTTGCTTTTATATGATTTCAATTATACCTCTTTGGCAATTAGTGTACCATATTGCTAATTATGATCTTTTTACTAAAAAATTACCCCATTCCTGTAGCTTGTATAGAGCATTATGGCTAATAACAATCAACTAGCTTCCTTTGACTTTGTGATTCCAGTATAGTTTATATGATAAGTATTTACTCTATGCCCAACGAAGCCAACCTCTGAGGCTTGAATCTTTCATGTACTGCTGGATGGGCAAAAGATTTTGATGATATATATTGATGAAATTCTTACTTTTTTTTTTTTTGCCTAAAATTATTAACGACCCAGATGAAGTTTACCATTCGCATTCACCAGTGGCCTTTTGGAAAACATAATCTCTTCCATTAATATTGGCAACTCCTTCTTTCAACGTGGACTTCCATTTGTTCTTGATTCTTTGGACTTTTTCATACAAACATAACATAATTTGGCCTTCTTGATCACCGTCTTCGTCGTCCAGCTTTTCACTCTCAAGGCCATCATCAAGATCAGAGTTTATATCATCTGAATCATTAAAAATACCTTCATCATCATCGTCATCATCGTCAAGTGATCCATCTGCTTGTTTTATCTTTCCAGCTTTTATAGCCTCTATAATCTTAGGAGCATTGTCAGTATATAAAGTCATTTCAAAGGTACCATCAGCTTGATTGATATTTGGTAACATTAATCCAGTTCCATTATCTTCATCATCTCCTTGTATATGCGGAAGTTCTATTCCTATGTTATTTGTTCCAGTTGCAACTCCACCATATGACAATTCACCACCACTGTTGACATTGGGCAATTCGAGACCATTATTGGATGATAATCCATGGACTAACCCATCTTGTTTTATACTGTTCGCCACTGGGATATGTCTTGCTGCTGCTAATCCACTGGCATGAGCAGCCGCAAGATTATTATTGTCAAATGCTTCTTCTTCATCCCAAGAAAATTTGGCTACTTGTGATTGTGATAACTTTTCACACCATATTCTTCTTAAATCTTGTAATGTGGATTCATCAATCCCGTTATTTTCAAAATCTTGTCTGGAGTCAGAGATAACGTCTTCGATGACTGTTTCGTATAATTTCACGGCTTCTTTATTGGACATGACGGAGATGTGTTCTTTGCTGTGGTTAGATCTAAATGAATGGTATCGTTAAGTTTGATTGGTTTGCTGGAAACCCTTTGTTAAACTGTTGTTGAAGTATGGAAGGTGGGTGCTTACATTTAGTCATTAGTTTTGAAAAAGTGAGTGTCACGTGGGACTGCTTAGTCTTAGTCAGCGCTTATATAATTAGATGGTATAATTTATCCCTAGTAAGCATACAGTCGAGATCCTATTTTTCCCCAAATCCTACTGAGCCAATCAGATTGTCTGTTTCACGCGACCTTTAACGCTAAGCATCTTACAGATTAGGAGTCAAAAGATCTACCACCTGAATAGAATATTAATATATTAAAATAAAGAAATTACAAATACATCAACGTTAGTTATCCATGATACTTGCATTCAACTGCCTCCGACTGTTCAACCGAGCCACCACTGAAGACAGAGAGATTACTGTCACCAATCGTAGACGATATGCAGATCATCCAAAGGAATGAACTGCATCTTAATTTGTATTTTCTGAATGAATTCCGTCTATTTCATATATTTATTTACTATTTATTTCTTAAGATTTTTTTCTTTCAAATTCAATGCCTTGAGGATCTACCTCTTTTTGGACTTCCTTCTGAAGATGCCAAATTTGATGCTGGATACTTCAACTTATGTACATGTACATACTCAGTAACCTTTTGATTTTCTTCAAGAGCACGGTTCAATTTTCTCTTTAACAGATCTACCTCTCTTAATAAATTCTTCTTTTCAAAGCTAGCACTCGACAATTCCTTCTCATATTGGTCTCTAACTTCTCCTAATTTACGAGTATGCTTTTCAGCATATTGCTTGTGGAGAAAAGCAGCTACTTCATCTATTTTCTTCTGAGATTCATATTCTTGATGTTTAAGTTGTTCTTGTAAGAATTCTACTTCTTTCTTCAACTGCTTTTCTTCTCCAGATTTTTGTTGCAATACCTGAATTTCATTCTTATATTGTGCAATCATATCTTCATAAGTCTTCTTTTTCTTTTCAATTGCTTCGACTAATTCATTTAATTTGGCAACATCTTCATTTATAATTGATCCTTTTTCATCAATAGTTGCATTTAATTCTTTTATTTTGGTCGAATAAGAGTCATTGATCTTTTCGATTTCAGATTCCAAATTATCAATCTTCAAGTTTAATTTCTTATTCAAATTATTGCTATCATTTAATTCTTCTGATAATCGATTCAATTCCAGTTCATTGCTTGAGTTTTTTTGTTCAAGCTCTTGATGTTTTTGTTCATGTTCTTTGATTAAATCAGCCGTTTCTTTTTTGTGCATATTAGAAGCATCTTCCAAATCTTTGCTTTGAGATTGTAATTTCTTTTCCAAGCTAAATATTTTATCATTGGCTAAATGTTCCAAATTATCTAATTCATTTAACAATTCTTCTTGCTTTGAGTTGATTTCTTTAAGATTTGCCACTTCAGCATTCAATTCTTTAGTTGTTTGTTCAAGTTGTTCTTGATTTTTAAATAATTTTTCTTTTTCAGCTTGCAAACTTTCAAGTTTATAAGATATGTCTAAATTAGAAGAAGTTAATCGATCCACTTGAGTATTAAGCTCCTTAGCCGAGGCTAAAGCATCTTCTCTTTGAGCAAGAGTTTCATTTAATTTCCCTCTAAGATTCGTGATTAAACTTTCTTTGATTTTGAAATTCTTAGTAAGCGAAGCCAATTCACGTTCATTATGTTTCAATTGAATAGAGAGGAATTCAACATTTCTTTCCAGTGCTGCTTTCAATTCATTTAAATCATCAACTTCATGTTCTTTCTTCACAACATCGTTCAAAGCATTGGCCAATTCTTCTCTGATTTGAGTAATATCGGCATCTTTGGACTTGACTTTTTCTCTCAAATCGTTTATCTTTTCTTTATCTTCATCTTGCATTTTTTCCATTTGATATCTTGAGAAGACCGGCTTTGAATTTGGTGACATAAGGAAATTAATAGTTGGTTCATCTTGTAAATTTTCATTGAAAGCAATGTTTTCTTCGTCATCTCCGTCATAATCTTTAGGTTCCTCTGGAATTTCATAAGTACCTGGGAATTTTTCATTTGCAACCTTTGGATTATGGTTTTTCAATGGACTGGTGGCATCTTTCAACTCTGATTTATCTGGGTTTTGAGAATCGTCATCAAATTCATGATCTAATATAACTTCATTAATCCTTGTTTGTTGATTTGTGGCAGGACTTTTTGCAATTGGTTCGGTTGGTCTTTGTGGGGTAATATATTCATCTGATTTAGCATCTAACTTGATGATTTTGCTAAGTTGAGTATTATTGTAGTTGGTGGAGGTATTAGGAATTAAAGTTTGACTGATGGTATTTTCGATTCTACCATAGTCTTCGGGATCACTATCGCTGTCATTATCAATCACAGTAGTGACTGCTTTTGTAGGCTCTGGTGGTGCCAACTTGATTGGAGAAGATTTCGCTGAATTTAATTGACCCACTAAATCTTCTTTATAGAACATTTCATTAATTTTGATCAGATGTTCAGATGAATCTACTGGAACTTCTGCACTGGTGATGACTTTTGCTATTTTACGAGCATTTGAAGGACCAGTTCTATTCCTTTTGATTGGAGAACTAATGTTGTCTTCTGAAGTATCATCTTTTTCTGGGGAAAGGTGGAAAGGAAGAGTATTTTCTTTTTCATCTGCGTTTCCAGATAATTTAGAATCGAGTTTGGCCTTGGATCTCTTTATACTTTCTAAATTGAATTTCTTGCTATTGGCACGAGGAGAAGTAAGAGGATATTTTGGATTAGGATTGATGGTTCCACCACTATTGGATAAATCATCAGCACGATTTGGCAGTATAGACGTCAGCACGTTGAGTGGAGTATCCACTAGAGATCTTCTTTGAGTAGCATGGATAGTATTTCTTCTTTTACCACCATTGGCATTATGTTTAGCAGTTAACCCATGAGGATGGACTGCCATTGTAGAAGGACTTCCATTTTTGCCCATTCTTTTTGGAGCACCTAACTTGATGGCTGGAGTTGTGGATGCTGGTAGTTTGATGGGCGAGAAAGTATCATCGTGTGAAATAAGGCCATGATGGCTCTTTGATGGTGACGACATGGTGACACTGGTGGTATGTTGTCAACGATAGGGAGTGATGTTTGATACTGATTTAATAACGGCTATGGAAGGAAGAAACAAGCAACAAGCAACAAGCAACGAGCAACGGGCCTGCTTGTAGTGTTTGTTTAGAAAACTCGGTTTTATGCAGCCACAAGACACGGTCTTCTAAAAAAGAGATCAATTATAAATAAATAGAAAACAAACAAGGATTGGCAGTAAAAAGAGATGAGTGTTTGTTGGTGTTGATTTTTGAACCAGTAGCAAAATACGCGGTTGGCATTGGATCGCGCGAATTAATGAAATGTTGAGAGCGTGATCTGGTTAGCGTGTTTGCGTGTCCCAGGTAAATAATACAAATGGTTGCAAAACTTTCTGTTACTGCACCAAAAAATAACACTTTTATATGACACTTACTTACTACCAATGAGGCATACTAATGAACACACACTAGTGGACTACAAAAGGGGCAAGTTGGCGTGTGGGAGAAGGGTGGCGCAGAGATGGAACTATTTTTGGAAAAGGGAGCATTTGTTAAGAGAGAATCAGATTGGTTCAGTTTTGTAGAACAATCAGGTTTAAGGAAGTCTTTTAGTTGGGGCTATATCTGCTACATGTTACCAATACAACCAACAAGGTAATTATTGATGGAAGTAAATGGATGATTCTTGTTTCTCTTTGTTTTTTTTTTTTGATTGTAAAGATTCTAAAGTACAATGTTTATTTTACACACCGTATAACATAAATAACCGGTCCAGGACCCCTATAGGTAATAAAACAGAAATAACTGCGAAGAGAATTCATAAATTGGGTATCATCAAACAAAAAAAAAGAGTTCAGAAGAGGTAAGTGAATCTCTTGGCAGGGGCTGGGTCAGCATTGTAGACGGAAGCGGAAGGGGCAGCAGCTGAGTACACAGTACCATTGCTTTGAGCAAGTCTAGTAGAGTTGAGACCAGTAGGAGCTGGAGGAGCAGCAGAGGAGGAGGAGGAAGCTAAGTGAGCAGCTGGAGCAGCAGCACTGGAGGCTGGTTCACTGGAGGCAGAAGCCGAAGCTTTTGAAGCGGCAGCAGCAGAGCGATGCACAGCAGTGGTGGTGGTGTAGCTTTCAGTGGCGGTAACTTCAACGTAAGAAGTGATGGTGGTGGTTTGGTCGTTGTAAGTGAACACAGCAGTAACTGGGTGAGAGGTGGTTTGGGTAGTGTATAAAGTGATAGTAGAAGTGATATCTTCATCATCAGTAGTGATAGAAGAAGAAGAAGATGGAGCAGCAGTCACGGTGACAGTGACAGTTGCTGGAACACAAGAGCCAGCGTCATCAGATCCATCAGCTTGCTTAGCGGCGGATTCTGGAGCACTGGTAACAGTGACAGTTTCATCACTAGTTAAAGTGACAATTGAGGTAATGGTTGAAGTAATAGTGGTGTCTTCAGCAGCAGAAACTGAGGTCGAGACGGAAGTCGAAGTAATGACATCAGTTTGAGAAGAAGCAGCAGCAGCAGCGTGAGCAGATGAAAGAGCACTGGTGGCAGAAACAGGAATAGTCTTGGTAGTTCCTGGTAAAGTCACGGTCTCGTAGACTTCAATGGTGGAGGTGATGTCTTCCTCCTCGCTGGAAGTGCCAGCAGGAGCAGCTTTTTCAGCTGGAGAGGGAGTATCAGTGGAATCGGAAGCAGCTTCTGCTGTACTGGCAGGAGCTTGAGTACTAGCAGCAGCTTCTTCTTCAGAAGAAGCTGGACCAGAAGATGAAGCAGCAAGAGCTACTGGAGCTGGAGCTGGGGCCGAGGCTGAGGCTGGGCCTGCAATTGCAGACGAAACTGCTTCACTACTGCTGTTGTCATATCTCTTGAAAGGATAGGCAGAAACGGCGGATGAAATGGCCAAGATGGTTGAAATGGAGGTAAAACGCATAACGAACGGATAAAAGCTTAACGAATTCGGCTGGCAAGAAAGGAGTGGACGCGATTAGAGTACGCTTGGAAAGGTGCTAGCTGAAAAAGTATAAGTTGGAAACAGAACGAACGGAAATGAACGGTGATGGGGGAAATACAAAGGTTATATAGTCCCAGCCAATTTTCAGTTTGCGTGATTTGCTGCAAATGTAAACATTTTTGTCGTAAACACCCCCTTGCGACAGTGGGAGGCGCGATGAAACGCGTCACGTGCGGGTTATGAGGGTTCCTGCCTGCCAAGTTTTGTAGGCGAGCTTCGAAAATAGGGCGAAGTTTTGAACAAACACAACCAGAATGGGGTAATGTTACTGAGGAAGATGTCCCAGGGCACCTCGCGACAATGCGAACGAGGCGATGTTTTGAGCGAAGCCTTGACAGAAACTGGAAATGTCTCGGTCATCGGTCCAGGGTTTTGACGCGAGATGGAATGTTGAGTGGAGTATCTCTCTTATTCTGTGTCTGTAATTGGTTACTTGATTCGAATTGTTTCGAATTTTCGGGTATTTTGACGATGATGTTTCAGGATGCTCTACCATTGCTTCACTACAAAAGACCGGTTTTTTTTTGTTCGTTTTAAGGGGACTGAGACTGTTGTTTCAAGAACTCAATTGACTCTGGTACTATAAATAAAATAGTCCTATAAAACATAACAAACTCCTACTTTAATGTTTTTTTTTTTTCATTTCACCAGTTGCTATGGTCAGAATTACCCCGTTGATATGACCTAGTGTAGTATCCGAGGTGATCTGTTGTAGGAGAGTATTTACACTAGATGATGGGCATTTTTGGCGAGCCTCGGCCTTTAATTGGGTGGTGCCAAAGTATAAAGAGTTCCAGCCAATTCCATGACTATTTCCAATTGATTCCATCTAAGCAATGCAGAAAACACCCAAATACTCAAATCATCAGACGTCAAAATGAACCGACTTCGGGTGCAACATGTATCACCATAACTACTCTGGTGCTTGGAAGCTTGGTTTGTTGGATGTCGCGGATCACCGTTAGTGATCATCACCACCACCACCTTCCATTGGGACGAATTGCGGTAATTTCAGCCTTAAGGCACGGCTCGCAGGAAATGTGCATATCCAGGTTTTATCAATAGCTTAGGTTACTGCAAAAACAAGTGGACAATGGTTTGGAGCACCCAAGCACCAAACAAATTGTCTCAATTACATTGACTCCAAGGAGAACCAATACTCACTGTTAACCAACACACAGTGTGTGGGTGTTAATGAAGTTGTTGAAGGTATTGAAATTGAGTAAAAAGGAAGGCCAGAATCTCCCAACACTCCTCCAAACCCACCTGGATAATACGTAAGAAAATTTTGGGGCTGTCCAAGACAGATGCTCGTTCGCCTAGCACAAGCAGCCAAGCCCACCCACGCTTGAGATTTTCAACGAAGACTGGGCGACACAGTTTTGTTGATAGATGGTGGGGTAGGTGGGTTGGGGAAAGGTACATTAAGCACCAGTTTGCCATGCAAATTTCCCCATGGAGATTGCCAGGAACAGGAGATTTTAAACTGAAATATTGTTTCTGTTTTGGGGTTTTTTATAGTGTGTTTGAGAGTGGATGCAAAAAATCCAGTAAGGGGAAAATGGTCGATGATTACGCAGGAGATGTGAGATTGACAAGATCCAGTACCAGGGTATAGTCAGCCAGCTACTAAATCCAGACTTTGCCATAGATGATAATTGGGGTGCTTGGTCTATCAGTTACCCTCCACCGTCAATCTTGAAATATACATTAATAAATATTGGGTAATGGTGGCGGAAATACCATACGAAAAGATAGGGTTGTGGGGATACTTCTGGCGATGTTTTTAGCCCCATAAAAACGTAGAAATGAGCATTGCAAGCCCATATTTCAGTTACGATCCACTCAATTGGTCAATTCACGTGTGCCAGCTACCTAAACTATGTCTTTGGTCTCCGTTTATTTGCACCGGGATTATGGCTGCGAATTGACCGTTATGGTGCGCATAACTACTTTTGGCTACTCCGAGCCGAGCTTGAGGCCCTTTTGCGAGCTGGCACAAGATCACTAGCCAGTACAACAATTAGACAATCGGGTAGTCTGTGTCCTTCAACTAATCCGGTCTTTCTTGTCTTTGATCACTGGTCTTTGGTCACTGGATTATTGGATTATTGGCTGGACTGGTTCCATGGTCCATACTGTCTAAGTTCCTCCGTAATGCATCTCCTCGCTACCTACCAGGTTATTACACTAATGCCCAATTAGTTGTGGTGATGCACTATCAGGTAAGCAACCAAACTTATTCATCTATATTTAACCTCGTCCCTTGCCGCGATTGGCGTCCGTTTCTGGCTATCTGACATCGTACCACTTGCCAGCATCACCTACCACTTATGACTAACTTCCTGCACCTTGGGGAGTATCACCAGATACTACTTTAATGGTTTTCCACCCCCAGAAGAGTCTCATTGGTAACACTGGTGAAAACTCCGGTATGGCCAGCAATACTTCTTTGGCTCATTCAATTGCATCCCTCCAATCCACCTTTTCTGTATCCCATTAGCATTCCTCTGTGGTTATTTCTCTGGTTAACTCGGTCTTATTCCTTATTCCGCACAGCCGCATTGTCCCAACTTGACAAACCCCCCCCCTCAATGTGCACCTACCACTCCCTTTCTTCCCTTTATTAACCCGACCTCACCTCATTCCAGAGAGAAAAAAAAAAAGAACCCCAGATTTCAATTATAATTCATAATTAGGTTTCCACTATGATTGGACTTCCATTGGACTCAAACAGCCCCAATGCCCGTGTTAAAAGAAACGGGATCATTGGAGGTGCTGTCGCTATTGTGTTAATTCTCCTTTTGACCACCACCAATCTTATTGGTTACCTTAGAATCGCTTTTACCAGCATTGACCCAAGTATTTGTGCCATTGGTGATGCAATTGCTCCTCAATCTTTCCATAAAGACAATTCTAGTGTTCTCGATATTCTTCATGATAAGAAGTACAGAAAAGACAGTATCAAAAGACTTCAAGGTGCTGTGAAGATTGACACTACTATTTTTGATAACCAACCTCAAGTTGATGACTCTCCAGAAACTTGGGCCAAATTCCAAAAAATGCATGATTATCTTGAAAAGACTTTCCCTTTGGTATATTCATCTCTTGAAGTTCAAAAGGTCAATACTTATGGCTTGGTTTATATATGGAAAGGATCTCAAGATCTTAAACCACTTTTATTAACTGGTCATATTGATACTGTTCCTATTCAAAAGGAAACTCTTGGTGATTGGACTTATCCTCCAGAAGAAGCTCATTATGATGGTGAATACCTTTATGGTAGAGGTTCTGTCGATTGTAAAAATGTGGTTATTGCCATTTTAGAATCTTTGGAATTACTCTTACAAAATGATTATAAACCAACCAGACCGGTGGTTGCTGCTTTTGGTTTTGATGAAGAAGCTTCTGGTATTGTTGGTGCCTCCTCAATTGGTCGTTATTTGGAAAAGAGATTTGGTAAAGACTCTTTCTATGCTTTAATTGATGAAGGTCCAGGTTTAATCAAAGATACTCTTACTGATACTATTGTTGCAGTTGCTGCTACTGGTGAAAAGGGCTATATTGATATTGAATTGAAGGTTAAGACTAAGGGTGGTCACTCTTCCATGCCTCCTGAACATACTTCTATTGGTATTATTTCTGAAATCGCTTACTTGATTGAAAGAGATCCATTCTCACCAATTTTTACCAAGAAGAACCCAACCATGCAATATATGCAATGTTTGGCTGTTAATGATCCTGAAAAGAAACTTGGTTCTCTTACTAAAAAGGCCATCATTAGTGCTGGTTACAACAAGATTGCTAATTCCAAGATTGTTGAAGCTTTAAGAAAAACTGTTTTAACCGGTTCTTTTATTCAAACCACTCAAGCTATTGATCTTATCAAGGGTGGTGAAAAGGCCAATGCTTTACCCGAATCTGCTTCTTTGGTGGTTAATCACAGAATTGCTGTTGAAACTACTGTTGATGAATTGAAGAATCAATTTGCTTCTAGAGTTATTGATGTTGCTAAGACTCATAACTTGAAAGTTGAAGCTTATGGTAAGACTATTTATGAACCAAAGGAATCAAAGGGTGTTATTTATGTCAATGAATTCAGTCAACCTTTAGAAGCTGCTCCTGTCTCGCCATCTACTGGTAATGTTTGGAAGTACCTTTCTGGTGTTACTAGACATGTCTTTGAAGATGTGGTTTTCCCAGATTACCCTCACAAGATTTTGACTGCTCCAATTCTTATGAACGCTAACACTGATACTAGACACTACTGGAACTTGACCAAGAATATCTTTAGATACTCTCCATTTTTCTATGATGTGACTACTGTTGGTAACATCCATAGTGTGGATGAAAAACTTCTTTTTGATGCTCATTTGCAACTTCATGCTTTCTTCTATGAATACATTCAAGCCGTGGATACCAAGAAGGCTGATTAAGAAAAACATCAATTGAAAAATTGCCACACAGGTGTGTTTGTCTTGTTCAATTTTGTTTTGAAACTTTATTGATTTTTAGTTAGTATTGTTGTATTTGAATGTACTAGTGAACGAATGAAAGAAAAATGTAGAATATGAACATGATTAAATCAGCTTTGAGAGGTGAAAAAAAAACGTAAAAATGGGTGTTAATTCAGTGTAGATTTTTGAGTGAATCCCGAGCTTTTATTGTATATACCCTTGTGATGGTGATGGTATTTAAGGATTCACTTGAATAATTTAATTATGTTCAATTGGACAGTGATGGGATTTTGTAGATTATTTTTCAGTCTACCTTAATACTTATAGATTACACTTTCTTTGGATTTCTACAAGAGAGTGAAAACAGTATAAAGTGATCCGATTTCCTATGATATCACTGTAATGATGGTATCATTTCCAATTCCCTGCACGCTATACTCTCATCATTGAAACGTCCCTCTTTTTTAGCATAACAATTTGGCTTTATATAGTACGACTCCAAACTACTTTCCTACAATTATGTCAATCAAAGATTTTCATATGTAATTGGGACTGGACCAAAAATTCAAGCATTGGGTCACTACCCTTATCCCTGACACATCGGTCTTTTCTCGTAACTTTTATTATCTCTAAAATACAATACAAAATGGGGCAATCCCACTTTTCTTGAGAGTCCCACGCTATGTTTAGACATACCACTACCAAAAGATAATAAACATATTAATTATTTTCTATGGTCATAATGGGGCAGTTCATTTTGGTTTGATGTCGTTTTATATCTGTTTCTGGCACCAGTTGATCGTTTGTTAGTCAGTTGTTCCGTTAGTGATGCCCAGTGTCTATCTTGGCTTTTGGTTCTATAATGGACACTCGTAGGTGCCATACAAATAACTAGGAAGGGAGAAAAAAAAAAAGAAAAGAGCAAAACGGTAATGACTCGTTCCCCCTTCAATGTTTCCCACACCACACCACACCACACAAACAAACAGTCTCGGATGTTCAAACCGGACTGCTTAACTGATTTCCTTCTTTTCTAAAGGATTATATCTCAAGAACTTCTCAATCAAATCAACATGGGTCAAAACCATTCTTCTGCAACAGTATCTTTGTAACTTCAAGGCATCCAAGGCATCACCTTCGGTCATGGATTCATCTTGCAACAACTCAAGATAAGCCTCCCACTTGTCACCCACGACTTTACCACAAGAAAAACAACGGATAGGAATAATCATATTGAATGGTTATAGATTGGGTGGAGATTTAGTAGTAGTTATTGATAATCAGTTTTTTTTGTAGAAAGCGAGAGATGGCCACCTTGAGCACGTGACCCAAGCTTATAAAAAGTGCTCACGTGCGCGCACTATGCCCCATCTCATCTTGAAAAGTTTTGGATATAGAGAGGCTCAGAGAGTCAGAGACCAACTACTATTATAGCCATGAGTGGATCAACTGATTGGACTATGTCTTTGGTATCAGGAGGCAAGCCTGCGTTTCTTCCATACTCGCAAGCTGCCGCCACCGTTTTCTCTGCCGACGGACGTTATAGCATTATTCTTTTAACTCATCAAATCCGAGTTTATTTCATTTCCACCAGACAATGTATTAAAGTTATAGAATTTGATTCAAATGATGTTGTTGATTTTAAGCTTGATGTTGCCCATCCAAACCAAGTTCTTCTTTTCAAAAGTCACGGAGAGGTTGTTTTGGTTAATTGGAAGGATAAAGTTACCAATCCAATAGTAGGTAAAATTGATTTAGAAATTGAAATTCCAATACTTTCAATTATAAAAATTACTGAAGATGCATTTTTTACAATTAATGGGAAAAAGGAAAAAAGAGGAACTGGTCAAACTCGTTCTATTCAAAAAATCGATCGGAATTCATTGGAAATCATTCCATTAAAAGAAATTGAAACTGCCATTAAATTTACTATTTCATTAGATGGACATAAAATTGCATTTGTTAATGAACAAAATGAAATCATTTTAATCAATTTAGAAGTTGCTGAAACTGAAAAGGGACTTTCTTCCATTAATTTAAGTACTGAAAAAATTAAATTTCCTTTTAAAGCTCCTGTCACTTCTATGGCTGTTTCCAACGATTCAATTATAGCTCTTGGTACTGCTAGTGGTACTATTCAAATTTTATACGGAGGACTTATTTCTGATAAACCTCAACGTCTTTTCAAATGGCATAATGATCAAGTTAAATCATTACAATTTACTCCTGATAACTCATATTTAATTTCAGGTGGTTTGGAAAAAGTATTAGTGTTTTGGCAATTGGAAACTGAAAAGACTCAATTTTTACCAAGATTAAATGGTGTTATTGATAAAATATCTATAGATCCTTTAAAACCAGATCATTATGAATTACTTTTGAAAGTATCTGGTGATGATGAAGATTTAGAAAATACTTATGAAGTTCTTATTTTATCTGCTGTTGATTTGGTTTCAAGATTATCTGTCAATAGTATTAGACCAAAATTTGCTAATTCAATTAAATCAACTTTATCAAAATCAAAAAAGAAGTTTTCTAAAAATCAATTTGATATTACTAAACTTAGACATGATTATTCAAGTATTTTCGAAGTTCACCCAAAAAGTAAAAATTTATATTTCCCAAATACTTCAATAATCCAAGCATATGATTTGGTTAAAAATGAACAAAGTTTTATTCAAAATGCTGCTTCAACAGTTTCTACTGGTAAAGTGAAATCAGAAACTAAATTATCTGATCCAGAAATCTCTAGTATTAGTTTTACTAAAGATGGTGAATGGATGTGTACTTTTGATAGTATGTCTACATCTGATTTTGATAATTTATTATCTAAGGGCGATAATCAATATGCCTTGAAATTTTGGAAATATATAGAATCATCAAAGCCTGTCAATAATAAGGGATCTGCTCCTTCCACTGGAAATTGGGAATTAACTACTAAAATCATTGATCCTCATGGTTCGAATCCAATTGTATCTATTATTCCATCTCCTTCTTCATATTTTAATGGTCAAGCATTTGTTACTGTTGATAATAAAGGTTCTTTAAGATTATGGAGACCAAAGACTACCAAAGAATTCACTCAAAAATCTGGAAGACTGACTCAAACTGCATGGACTTTAAGAAAATCTAAACTTGGAGGTTCTTTGGCTTCAAATTCAATGGACATTTCTTGGTCTGATGATGGTTCCTTAATTGTTGTTGGTCATGAATCATCTATTACTGTGATTAATGTTCAAACCTTTGAACCAGTTGAATTTAATATTCCAGCTATTTCTGGATCTCCTATTAGATCATTATCTATTTTAGATAATAATTTGGTTGTGTTATCTAAAACTAGACTTTGTTCATTTAATCTTTTAACTGGTAAAATGAATGAATTATATGCTAAAGTTAATACCACTAGTGGAGGTAAGAATTTGATAACCATTGATCCAATTAATAAATTGATTTGTGTTGCTCTTAATTATTATGATGTCGAATCCGAATTTTCTATTAAATCTAAGGTTCTTATCTTTAAACCAAATCAAATCAAACCAGTTCATGTTTCTAAACATAATCAAGGTATATCATCTATTAGGCACTTCAATTCCACTTTCATATTTGTTGATTTGGATTCAAGAGTCGGTGTTATTCAACCTACTAATGTTACTGAACAAGATGAAGCCTTTGATTTGTCAAGTGATATGAATAATATGTTGATTAATGCTCAAGCTACTGCTGATGTTATAAATAATAGAAATGTTCAAATAAAGCAAGACGGTCTCAATGGTCATTCTGAAAAATTGGATGATGTTGAATTTAATAGAAGCCTTGATCTTAACACTTTCCAACCAATCTTTGAAAATGTTGAAGGTGTTCAAATCGAAACTTTGTTCGATAGAATTATTAAGGTTATCAGATAATCTCAATAAATTATGAAACCATACCTAATTTTGGTTTGGGTGATGATAATACCAACCATTTTATTGATGTGAAAGGGAAAATAAAGAATTTTTTTTTAATTCAGTCCTTTCGCCCACCTACTTGCCATAATATCGAGTTCGGCATATCCAGGAATGAACATGCTGATGATCCGAAAAATTTACACATCCAAATGGACTTTATGTCGATGAAGCTATCATTCAATACTACCTTCATGACATATTAAGTAGTCAAATAACAACATAGTTATCGATAGGAAAATAGAGCAAAGTTGGCAAATTGAAGCCATTGTAATTAGAAATGAATGATAGAGTTAAATCATTGTAGTCCTTCAATGAAGGTGATGGTTGGGTCAACACCAAAAATATATTTGAACAGAAACCAATAAACCTCCAATCTTTATTTTACAATTTATAATCTAAATACATACTTTGTTAGATATAATCCAAACACTTATTTACAAACTCAAATAATTTATTTATACAAGATATAAAAGACTTTATCACTTTCAAAGTGGCCAAAGTCAATTAAATTAACTTAAATAAAAAATCAAGTCAAGCAATGAAATTTCATCAAGTAGATTCTGACTTTGATTTAATTTAATTCCAACTGAAGATTGACTTGTTGTCCTCAGTCTTTGTTCCTGGTCTTACCCTTTGAATTGCGAGAACACCTTCGATTTTACTTAATGCATTTTCTAAAAGATCCTTTCTTTCTTGTAATTCAATATGTCTCTTGATCTTTGGGTCTTCCTTAGCAAATTGATCAATTTCTTCCTTAGTCAAATTAGTGAAAAATTTAAGATCAAGTTCTCTCGGGAAATTGTAGTAAAAATCACTCAACAATTCAACGTTTAAAAATAATATGGATGTAGATGCAATCTTAGATGCTACTGCATCCAAAAAGATTTCTGGACATTGATATTTGCTTTCCTTCTTTTTACATTTCTTAGAATTCTTGATGAATGAGTATCTCATCTTCAATAATGAAATTCTATCCTTTAAGAATATGGCTTCTTGACCCTTTTGGATTAAGTTGGGAGAAAATCCAAGTGCTTCATTGGAATTGAAATCAATATCCATAGATGACAGTTGATTGATTTTCTCCAAATATGTCATCACTTGTTGTAATTTTCTACCACCAATCAGTTTCTTAAGATGATTGTAAACTTCATCAGCTTGTCTTAATTCTTCTTTGAGTAAGACAACAGCATTTTCTTTACTTGATTGCCATTCTCTATCTTCGATTTCAATTTCGTATTTATATGGCTTGATACAGTTTTCAACTTGATCGGCAGTAGAGTAGTATTTAGCTCCTAATACCGATTTTGCTGCTTCAGTAACAGCAGCTTTAGCCAATGGATGATTTCTTAATTGAGTGATATCAACAAGATTTTCCACTTCAGTAACTAAAGCATTTGTAATTAAATTAGTAGATAATCTTCCCACACCTAGTTTAGTTAAGGAACTGGTTGTCAAATCTAACTTTTTGTGCCAATAAATATCATTATCAATGTTTGAAATTTGAGATAATTCTCTTAAATCAGGTTCCACTGAGTGCTTTGGAGTATGTTTCAAGCTGAATGGTTTATTCCAGTATCTTTCAGCTAATAAATTCAAAACCTTTTGATCTAATTCATTCTTAAGTAATGATCTTAATTCTGCGCGAGAAAAGTTGTGACTCAATTCCTTGGTAGCCAATTTCAAGGCATCAATATTATTAGCCAAATACATTTGAGGTGTTAAAGGTCTGTCATTGAATTCAACTTTAAATTGATAAGAAGTTTCTTCTAATTCTTGTTGAATTGCAAGATGTGTTGGTCTTAATGAGGCAGACATGGATTTTTCAAGTACTTTCATTAATTTTTTCTTCAAGTTTCTGGTTCCTGTAGTAGTACCCAAGAAATCATCTCTATGATCCTTGAAGTAATTATATTCAAAATTTTGTTGAGCAACAAAGGCTTGGTATCCAGTCACGGCCTTTCTAGAAAATAAACTACCTCCTGCATTCGCTGGGGATGGAGTCTTGGTAATTACACCCACATAACCCATTCTAAGAGGGTATTTTCTATTAGTAAGAATTGCAGTAGCTCTTTCAGCATCAACCAAATCAAGTTTGGTAACCACACCAATTGTTCTTTCACCTCTTGGATCAGCATTTCTAGAAGCTCTTAAAGCAGAAGAATTAGCAAGATCAACATCTGCAGCTGAAATAGCCAAGATAATATTTGGAGCTTCGAGATATCTATCACATAAATCTCTGATTTTTTGTTTTAATTCTTGAGGTTGATCGGCAGCTTCAACTTGAATATAACCAGGTAAATCAACTAAAGATAAATCGGGGACTCTTGGAGATCTGATAGTGATTTGAATTGGTTCTTTGGAAACACATTCATGTTCAGGAACTGCTTTATTTAAATCAAATAAGATTTTTTGAACTTGTTGGAAATCAGTAAGATTATGCATTTTCAAAGCAGGAAATTCAGCCATATCAGCAGCTGCATCCGGGGTGTTAATTAAGGTCAATTCAATCGGTCTTCTAGTAACCATATTAGTACCTTTTGGTAAAAATTCTTGTCCAACAATTGCTTCCAATACGGAAGACTTACCACTAGATTGGGAACCAACCACAACAATGGATGGTAATTTGATTGTATCATGATCAATGGTTGCAAGGAGGTTTCTAATCTCGATCATTTGACGAGTCAAAGTCATCATTTCATCATCAGTTTCATCATTTTCAAAGTCTTCTTCGTCATCATCCTCCACTAAAGTTTCTTCATCGTCATCATCTTCATTAGAAGTATCTTGATCATCTTCTGGAGCAAGACCAACTGCTGCAGCAGTAGCTCCTCCAACAGCAGTAGCAGTATCTCCATTACCACTACCTCCACCAGAACCACCAGCATTTTCTGATCCGGAGCCACTTAATCCTTTGAAAAATTCGCCTGTTTTATCAAATGCTCCATCAGCAAAATTCTTCAACGCTTCTAATTTATCTGATGTATAAGTAGATGCTTGGTCTACTTTATAAGCAACATAAGATCCCCCTGCTGCTACAGTTCCTCCAATATAAGCGGGTATCTTGGTGGCTCTTGCTATGATCTTGATAAAGCCAATATTTCTATTGAAAACAATTGGACGAGTGGCCACTAAACCTCTTCTAATGGAATCATGACTCTTTCTAGGACATAATACTGAGAATTCTTTGGATACACCCCTTGTACTAAACGAGCTTCTTCTGAGAAGCAAAGGAGAAATGGGACTTGTGGTAGGTTGTAAACTTCGTCCGAATCGTGACACGAATCCCCTCGTAATAGGTAGGGAGCCTGGGTGTGGTTTCATGGTTACTAAGTGTGAATCATATAAAATGGGATGATCAATATGTTTGCTTGGTATAGTGGCGATCCGGGTCACATGTCTGTACACGTGCACACAAACTACTGACTTAAACTCAAAAAAAAGTATTTAATTCTCCTATTCCTGCCCCCTGCCAGAATTGAACTAGCGACCTTTGCATTACAAGTGCAACGCTCTACCACTAAGCTAAAGGGGCGAGAATTTATGAGCAACTAGTGTGTGCAGGTCACTGGCCCACAGCCAATGATGGTTGAATTACGTAACAATCGCCTTGTTATTACGTAACCCTTTTTGGAATGACTACTAGAAACGGAATCATTACCGGAGAAGGTTACCTCTTTTGGTGACATTTTGCAACTTCGTTAGTTTGTGCCGGCTATTTTTAAAGCATTAGCTTCGTTCCTCATGGCCCAATGGTCAAGGCGTCTGGCTACGATTTAGTAACCACTTCTAGGAAACCAGAAGATTCCAGGTTCGACTCCTGGTGGGGAAGCTTCTTTTTTTTAAATTTGCATCCAAGATATACATCCTAATAAGCCGGGTCTGATCTATCGGTATATTAATATTTTAATGTCTAGTTATTAAAATAATTAGCTACTGGTATTTACGTAAGCACATTGTAGATGCTTATGTCATCTATCATGAGAACAATAGCAAGAAATAACCCTCAATTATAATTGGTAGGTCCATGGTGACTCCGGGTATGATAGCCAATATGATTATGTATTTTTATTGTGTGAAAAGGAGGGGGCGGGGTGGCGATTAAGAGCTCTCTTTTCTTTTTGCAAGGCCTGATTTACTCGTCAATCTATACAAATTATAAATTTAAACATCCGATAATAACCCTGACCAAGTGAGATAGAGTGTGTAATATTTCACTTCAATAAGATAAGTACAAAAGATTTCCTGCCCCTATCAATTTTTTTTTTATTGCAACGATTTCCACTCAATTATCTAATTATTAGAGGTTTTTGCAAAAAATGAAAAAAATATATAAATGTATGAAGATCAGAGTAGTGAGGGGTCGTATAAAATAATCAATAAATATCAAAGGACATTTCAATCAAAAACTAGAGTCACATTTCTAAAAACCAATTGTTAGACTAGTTTGTTTAAGCCTTGTGGGGGTCTTGTAAGTGGACTGATTTTGGTGTCAGTACCACAATAATATTTTACTATGTACAATATAAAGATTAAGTAAAGAAAAGAAAAAGAACAAAGAATTAAAAAAATAACCAAAAGAACCTATTGTTGAATGTGGGGAATTATATATATCCAAATAATAAAAACATGGTTTATACAGCTATTCATTTACAATTGACCAAAAAGAGTGCAATAGGAGAAGTTACATTATGCAATTATTCGCCTTACCAATTATATCCATGGATAAGACGTCCAGGTACACAAATCCGATATAATTCTTAGTGAGAAATTAGTGGCGGAATTACTTGAATTATGTGTTAAGCGGATCACGGTTGCTGTTTTCAATTCAGATTGTTAATATCGAGGCATTATAGTACCGATTTGGTTTTTTCTTAGACGGGTTGAGTCAAGACTCACAACTATATAACCTGTCACTAAACAAAACAAATATAAAGAAAGAAAAGAATAATAAAAAAAAAAAAAAATTAGTGCTAATAGAAACCCACATTTACTATTTTTGGTGGATGTGCTTGGATAATAATCCTTTTTTTCAACTTGTTTCTCCACGGGTAACGAGTACCAGTACATTCCCATAAATGTATGATCCAAGTCTCCTGAACCTAACATGTATGCACTACTTCTAGATAACGATTCCGGTTCCGAGACATGAGACAGATCCGAAAGTAGAATTAACCCCGAAAGTAAAAGATCAATTGCAAATTGTACAATTGATAACTTTTGATAAGTTTCACGCGCAAATTAGGAATTTTTGCTCCACCCCTCATTTCTCAGTTACAATTCACCAGCTGCATCTATGACATATCTAAAGGAGTAAAATCTACAATCCTGTCAAGAATGACAGGTTGACCTTTCATTTTATTCTATAAAATATCCAATGACTTTAGCAATTTAAACCGATCCCGGACTGATCGGATGTCAACTATAGGCTATTAATAATAAGCAAAAAAAAAAAATGAGAGAGAGAGAGAGCAAATTCCCGGCTCAATATAAACTAGGGAACATTCCCAATTAAATTGTGAAAGAAAATAAAAAAAAATCCCCAAAATCATCTGTCAATTGAGTTATATCTTCACCAATAATCCTTATAGATTTTCTTCTTCTTCAAGATATTAATACCCATAAAATTTCCAGTGAAGTGGGGGATTATAGAGTTTTAGAAGCTTTGGTATAAGCAAAGAAAAAAAAAAAAAAGGAACAAAAAATTGATGATACATATACGAATTCATAAAAAGGAGACACTTCGATTAGTTAAAAAGAAAATACTTCGGATCAAACATGGTAAGAATCGAATTTTCAGGCCCACCACTAATGTGACTACTAGTGCTATCACCAGAAGTGATAACGAGTCAAGTTGTCATATCGAAAAAATTAATGTTGACTCTGACAAAGAAGATATCAAACCAAGAAGCAAGGCATGTATCGTGGATAAACCACAAACCCAACCACATGCCCAAGCCCAAAATATAGGGGCTGAATCCGAGTTTAGTATACCACATGTAAATGTCAATTGCAATGTAAGTGTCAACACCAACCAAAGAA
This sequence comes from Suhomyces maxii, assembly GCA_030574995.1. Classification (NCBI taxonomy): domain Eukaryota; kingdom Fungi; phylum Ascomycota; class Pichiomycetes; order Serinales; family Debaryomycetaceae; genus Suhomyces; species Suhomyces maxii. The sequence goes on from JAJMGC010000037.1 coordinate 110,688, forward strand.
ATCAGACCCTTTGCCCGAAATATCGATCGCAACTAAATTCACCAGACCAATATCACCACTACTACCGGACCAGTAGCCTCTATTATGATAGAAATAGTATAAAAGAAAGACTTGGGTTGCGGCACCTGAGGCGTCCAGGTACTGATAATAACGAGAAAATATATACAGAGATTAGAAAAGCCGCTCTTTCGGTAGAAGGAGCAATCACCATATTTCATTGGGTGCAAGCAGGGATATTTGTTTTGCTTGCAGTATTGATGGTTAATGGGTTAGGATGGAGTAAGCTGCTTTAAATTGGTTGTACAACATAATAAGGTCAAGTAGGGTAAATAGGTTAAATTAATAACAACAGTAATGCAAAAAAAAAAAAATAAATTGGTAGATTCATTAATGTGCCACACAGTTGGTTACTAGTCGGAGAAATAGTGACGGAGCGAGGCTGACTTGTGGAGGAATTGTGACATTTTTTAGTCTAGATACCCCAAGGTGCAGATACGTTAAAATCCATGCGCTACCAGAACAAAAAACAAAAAGACCAGGTTGCATAGAGAACTATAGACAAAAAAAAAAAAGATTGGACAATGAAATTTGTGGGAACACACTCTTATGCAATACGTATATGCTGCGAGTCACAGAAGAAGTTTAAAATAAAGAAAGGATCAAAAAAAAGGAGGCTACTAGTTGAATGATTGAAAGATTTAGGATTAGCTGAGCTGAGAAAATACGGGAGGTATGAGGGGAAGCAGGATTGCGGGAAACTGCAGGCGTTCACTGCACCATCCAAAGTGATCCCGTTTTTATTTCTTTATTTTATTTTGACAGTATAATATCAGGAAGTTTAAGTATGGGAATTATTTAAAGTATGGGAATTTAACTATTGAATTTATCGATGTGACTTTATCGATGTGAATTGATCTGTGAGTGAGTTGTGAGTTGTAAGTTGTGAGTTGGGAGTTGACGCTACTTCGTTCTTGTCTTTCTTTTTATTTTTTGTTTTACTTATTGTTCACTTTGGATTATGGTGGGTGGATTATGTACGCCAAACGGTTTACGAATATAATTTCCACTTGCGAAAGATGAGTAGTGACTTGGCGGTAGGAATCCCCACCCTAATTAAGCCGCACGCCTGACCAGGAATCCGTTCCAGCCTCTTTGTTTTCCGTGTATTTCCAAAAGAAAAACGGCCTACGCTTGTAACCAATTCACAAAATTTATTCCGGTGCCCTAATAAGTAAGGGGACTTGCAGCGCCGGTATTCATGGCTCCTATGCGAAATTGCACAGCCATGCCTCTAGAACTTGGTGTTTCGGTAAAAAGTGCCGAGTGGGCGGAGATCTCATCATACAACTTTCATCATTACATTTACCCGGAGGCTAGAAAAACAAAGGGCCAACCTTTCCTTTTCTCTATTATTGACTTGATTTGTTGTTTGTCACTATCCAGCGATTTCGTCTTAATAGTTTTAATTTCGTCATATGTTTTATCTGCGATTCTTCTTATTAATTATGTATATTTGTTTCTATACTCGTTTGTTGGTGAGCTATAATTTTTTTTTTTAATTCGTTGATTGCAGCCTTATGCCTTATGGTTATCTAAAAAAAGAATAGCCATATATACACACACACTGCTCTATACCACATCAATTTTTTTTTGTATTTTTTTGGCTTGTTCCTTGTAACAGTCAGACTATCTATGCCCAACGGCCTGATCCCGCACCATCACGCCTTCCCCCACTTTACCGGCCCCCACTCTAAAAATCCCCCACCTGCTCCTAAAATACTGGATAGTATATGTAACAAGGGTTTACGCCTAGTTCGTTGCCCTCACCCCTCCCTATTACACTACACATTCAATATAGAGAATCTCATCACTAATCTTTATTTTTTTTTTTGCCTCGTTTTAACCAAGGTTGTGTCTCATTCCATTCCACCCATTGAGGTATAATTAATTTCAAGTGGGTGTCTCCTCATTCTTGAGTTTTCTCCGCCATACTTAATCTTTAATACCCAATCTGGCCCCGTTATTATTATTATTTTATTAATTATTAACCATCGAATTTTGTGTTCGTGTCCCTCGAACGGTTCTGCTTTTCTCGGCTTTATTCCCTCGACTCAAGCTGGTTTAGCAATACTAAAGGTTTCAAACCCAACTCTACAATTGAATATTGTTTTTTTTTTTTTATATACCTCTCTTTTCCAAACATCACCACTCATCATCTTGGGGTTTCTTACTTACTCATTTTTTGAAGAATTCCGTCTTTCATCGGAAATCAATCATCAATTTCATTTTGTTTCGTTTCATCATCACCACATTTTTTGATCACCATCATCATTTTTTTTTCCGGTTCTGATTTCTAATTGTTTGTCCTACTTGAATCCTTTGCCTATCACCTGATTTTGACCTTCATTATACTCAATTATCTTCGTTATAATCTTTCATTATCATCAAATATTCCAACATCATCAACAACCTCCAGAAACCACTCAAAAATCTTTCTTTCCCTTTGTCTTTTGATATACACTTCCCTGCAAATCCCTCAACTCACATATCATGGATGGAAAGATAGTTTCATATCCTACGGAACGCCGTAAAAAGGTGACCCAAGCTTGTGATTACTGTAAGAAACGAAAATACAAGTGTATAGGTAAAGCACCTTGTGAGTTATGCAAAAAGAAGAATATAGTATGTCAGTTTTCTATCGTCGATCGAAGAACTACAAAGGGCATCAAGAAAGTACTGGTGAATTCCCCCAAAACCTCATCATCTCCAAATACTCCTACCGCTTTGGTGCCACCTCCAGTGCCCAAGTCTACCACCTACATACCTCCTGCTCCACAAGTACTCCCTCAATTTCCATACCAACACCCCACACCTGCCAATCAACAGCCACCTAATCACCACCACCAACAACATCACCAACAACAACAACAACATAATCAGCCACCACCACCTCAACAACAGCAGCCAAACCAGCCATCCAATCAACCTCCAAATAACCTTTATCAGTACCACCATATTCCTCAACAACGAAGAGAACTTTCAATACCTCAGATTAATCATCCTCTGTCTTTCTCCTCTCATGCCGATCCTATCATCAAACTTCCTCCAGCCTCCAAATTGCTTCATTCCACATACATTCCAAAGAGTCTTCAACCACTTTTATCATTTCCATTGCATGAATATGAACAAGAAACTCCCAAACCAAAGGAATCCACTCCGAATCCAGACGTGAAAATGGAAGAAGGGGAAGAAGAAGAATCAGAAAAGGAAGAGGCTATTGTGAAAGAGGATGAAAAGATTCCAAGACAATTGTTTGAATCATCGGCATCTACACGTTACATTGGTGAAAGCAGTCCATTATCCTTATTCTTTGAAGCCAGAAATATCTTCAAGAATAAACTTGGTGCTTCTGAGTTCTCTTCTGATACTCAGGGTATTAATATTTTAGATGAACCGGTTCATTTAAAACCTGGAAAGTTGGTGGATCTACCAAAACGGGAACATTGTCCTAAACTTTTAACCTTTTTCCAAAATAATATCAATCAATCTTGGTATATCTTCAATGTGGAGTATTTCACCAAAAACTATATCGATTATGTTTATGAACAAGGTTCAAAAGCTTCTCCTGATAAACTTGCCCTTGTTCATTTGGTTCTTTCATTAGGACTTCTTTTCGCTGAAATCTCCCGTGCACCAATTCTTGAAGAGTTGCCAACTTCTTGTACCTCAGTTGCCCTCTTTGAAAGTGGGTTTGGTATAACAAGAAATACAGTCGATGATGGTAAATTATGGTTAACTGAAGCTTACTTTCTTATTTATTTCTACTATCAAACCACTGGTAATAGATCTACTTCTTGGTTAATGTTGTCTACTGCTATCAGAAATGCTCAAGCTCTTGGACTTCATCGTAAATATATCAATGAATCATATCAAGACAAACAATATACTAATCACAGAAGGAAATTATGGTTAAGTCTTTATGTTTGTGATAGAATATGTTCAATTATTTTAGGAAGACCCTTATTAATTATTGATTATGATTGGGATGATTTCACTAATACCGACGAATTGATTCAAAGTGAACCAAAAAATGCCAAAAATCTTATGTGTTTGGTAGAAATTACCAAGGTCTCGATTTTAAATGGTAAAATTGTCCTGAATTTTTATTTAAATGGTACAATTGATCCCATCAGAGCTGAAAGATTGGCTGTTGAATTAAAAGTTTGGTCAATTAAGCTTCATTCTGATCTTCAAATTGATACAGTTTTACATTGGGAAAGTTCTAAAGATTTAATTGGTAAAGAAGGAGTTCCTCAAAATGTACAACATGATAATTTCCTGATTTTTGCGGTTCATTTATGTCAATTATATGGTATCATGTTATTATGTCGTCCATTTTTCATGTATCTTGCATTTAAAAGTGGAATTACTGATCCAATTAATACCAAAAAAATTAAGCATCAAGCAACCATGATACATCTTTGCAGAGCTAGTGTTAAATCTTCAGTTTTAACCATTACCCTTATCAATTATTATATGCAACAATATAATGAAAGAGTTGAGCTGTATCCCGCAGTCAATTGTTGTTTTATGGCAGCTATTACTTTAGGTTTAGCAATTCTTCATAGAAAAACTACAAGAGGTATCGAAGATGAATATAGTATTGCGGTCTTGATGGAAAAATTAAGTACTGCCAAACATATCTTGGATGTTATTGGACAAATTAGTGTTACTGCTGACAGGTTCAGTTCAATTGTTAAAAAATTAATGAATTCATTAGATACCGCTTTTGGTGCTACCTTGAAGGAAGCATCTTCAGCATCTCCATCATCTCCTGAAACAAGTATTCAAAATGAAGATCAAAGCGATACCGGTAGTGTTGATTATACTCCTAGATCATCTGTTGGAGGTGGAAAAGTATCACCAGTTTTAAATGCTCCAAAAGAAGAGCAATCTCAATCTAATCAAAATCTCCAAGCAGCACCTGCAGAATTAGAAAGCTTATTGGATTTCCAACAATACTTCGTTCCAACTGGTGCTAACTTTAGGGGCTCATCAGATGAAAGTTCTGAGAGCTCAAAAACGAATAACGAAAAGGTTAACCCTTATCTGTATAATATAGGGACAAGTGATATCTTGTTCGATAATAATCTTTAATTGTAATATACGAGATTAACGATGAGTAAAATTAAAAAAAACGAGCAGAAAACTACAACGAGCGATGCCAACGGATAAACTGTAGTGATACAAGTGACATATATAGAAGTATTTAATACAGTAGCAGAGAATAAAAATAATTCAACAAAATGATTCTTAGATTACAAGGCAAAAAAAGATATTAACTTAATAAAGATACTTGAAAATGTTGCTAGAAAAAATCAGTCAATTAGCACAGCAGCATCGTATTTAAAATAATTCTTATTATATAATTAAGCTTTAACATTGAATGCTAGACAACTACCTAAATATTTCGACACATTCTTGGTACATTTTGCTCAACTACAAATATATTATGAAGTTATAAAGCAGAAGATTGATATTCAGGACAGACTAGTGTGCCTTAATTTTGGTCTAGAGTCAAGAAATTATTACATGGCTTTAATACAATCTATTTTGCATAAGCCATAAAAGGTCAAACCTGGTTTAATTTAGCTGGCACTAAACCTTATTTAAATATACTTCGGTCTTCGAGGAAGCACATGAGCCTGATGGTAATAAGCGAATCGCATGTGGAATGATCTTGCTAGACGATCAGAGCCAGTTCATTGCATATGTGAAATCATTAGGGTTAATACGATTGATCTACCAGTATGAATTTTGGGTGCAAATTTCCATGCAGTCCATTTGAATGTACTGACCGTTGAATTCTCCTTTAAAACCATTTAGTCTAAAGTGACATCTCTCCTAGATGATGAAACGATCGTATGCAGGGGAGATGCTACTAATGATTAAGGTACCCCATAGGTACTCCATAGGTTGACTTGGTTACCGATGTTCTGGAAGCATTGAGAAATTACATAAAGTTTTGAAACAGTTGCTTGGATAAAAAAATATAAGTATTTAAGTATAATATAGGTCATTTGTTAAAACGTTCGGAATATTTGTTCTAAAGCCTCTTATGGCATGGCCAAAGTTAATTCAGGGCATGGCCAAAGTTAATTCAGGGCCAGATTAACCTTAAAGTGATGATTGATAATTTCATGTCAAGAAAGTCGATGTGAATTACGGATTATGGTAACTACGGCGATAATTTATGAGGCGCACCTTGCCTCAAGGCATTTCAGTTTATTCTAGATGCCCTTTTTTGCATATATCGATTCAAAGAGAGGGACAATTCTGCAGTTTTATTTTACCTCGTTCAGTATCTCCATTACTTTTCCGCCTGAATTCTCCCTATTTATTTTTATTTGAAGTCAGGCTCAGAACCACCATTCAGTGCTTCTCACAAATACGTAGAGGTTGGGTTGTTATCTAGTCTGTGAATTAAACTGAGTACTTTAAGCGAGTAGCATAATCTGGAAACACAAAAGTCTATTATTATGCAAGACCTACTATTCATTAATTAATATTAATAGATTATTTAATTATACTTACTTAACTTATCAGTGAATTATATATATATGTATACATGAGCATCCAGTCAAAATACCGACCTTATTGCATGACATAACACATCATACTTTGCTTTGACTATTTCGAGATTCACTTTTTTATTTTTATATTTTGTTGAATGAGCTGTATTGATTATCTATAAATTGTGCTGTGCAAATGTAAACCGTTTCGCCCACCTCTGATGGTCATCTATTTAGTAGAACTCGCATGTTGCCTATGTAACTTGGGCTGAAAACTAAAACATTACGAATCATAAGCTATCAATATTACCTTTCTGCCAAAACTGGGACTCAATTGGTTTACGTGATAAATGTGAAATTTCAACTATGGAAATTCAGGGCTTTAAAAAATGTTGAAATGAATCTAATATTTTTGATTCAAAGGAGGGTTACAATAAAAGCTTGTAAAAACCAATATAATGATAATAATCAATTTATTCATTGGATAATCAATGCAAAATTAGTTTCTGGTCAGTGCTTATATAAGTTAAGTATTTCTACAAAAGAATTTCTATTCTGTTAATTACTTGAATATTAATATTAATACATATGAACTGAATCTTAATTCGTACATTAAATACACCCATCAACTTCTTGTTGATGAATCAATAAATAATAAATAATAAATATCATGACTTCCAAAAACCAAAACAAAGTATGATGTTGATTTTTCATAGACATAGTGTATAGTAAACGTTTTAATATTATAACACAGAAATTCAATATTATTTATCTGGAACAGTTTGATTTTAGTAGGTAAAGTTAGTTTGCTACATCATTGTCAATCAACCATTTTCTCATTTGGGCTAAGGTACCACTTAATTTCTTGAAGATAGATACTTTGATAATACTATCAAAGACATAATTTAAAACCACTTCACCAATCTTCAAAATATAAAGTGTTTTTTCCAAAGTATAGTTTTCATTGTCTTTTCTTTCATTTCCATTGTAAAGGTATAAGTTGGAGAAAAATTGATCCAACACTTCACTCTTGATACCATCTCCTTGTTGATACTTGACCTTCAAGAAACTTTCTATTTTATCAAGTAACTTCAAGGTCATACTGAATCTGTGGTTTAGCTCAAATAACAAATGTTGGTTACTGTTTTCTTGACTATTAACCGGATTATTCTTTCTAGAAACGTAGATTGAAAAGGCGGATAAAATAGTGAAGACATGAAACAACATTTGACAATGCATAGAGACAGAGGTGATATCGAACTCTTCAAAAAGTCTTAAATGGATACCCTTTTCGAATTGCAGAACTGTATTTTCATCACCAGAAGGAACTTTATTAAAATCATCAGCACCCAAGAAATTATTCAAATCGTACTGTGCACCATTAAATGAATCAAGACTGAAATCAGTGGTGAAGTTTCCATTAGTGTCATGTTGACCATAATCATCTTCTGATTTGAACAAAATAACCTTCAAGATTAATAAGCAACAATCAACAATTCTAACATAATCGTAATCACTAATAGGACTCTTATTATTAGGATTGGTATCATTCAACAACATACTATAATTCTTGGTAAGTTCATCGTAGTTACGTAACCAACTTTGTTCTTTGACTAACCTGAAATCAATTAATGATGAAATCTTGGTAAAATTGGCAAGTAATGTGAAATCTAACTTTTCATAATCTTGATTTATTCTTCCTTGTGATTGGGCAATTGTTGGTTCTTGGGGAAAGAACTTAGCCATTGTATCTATTATAACAAAAATATCCACTTGTTTCATTTCCAAGAATTGAGCAATTTCATAAAGTCCTTGAGTTACACTGGTAAATCCGAACCTACTCATATGACTTAATTGTTTATAGATCTCTTGGTTCTTAACATCATTAGCGTCATGGAAATTTAATTTAGATAAATGGAATATCATATCTTTGTAGATGATTTTTGGACCTTTAAGGTGATCATCAATAGTCAGATTGACACCAAATAATCTAACCTTCCATTCTTGGAATTCTTGGAAATTTTTAAAACTCCATAATAATTCATCATCTTTATTTGGAACTTCAATTCCTGCCAAATCATTTATACTAAGGGTAAGTGGAACATTATACATCATCAAGAGAAAGTTAGTCAACTTATAAATATTTAAAACAATTCTTGTTTGGGATTGTAGGTTGATATTGTTTTTGAATTTTAATTCTTGTCTAGAATTATTGGCAAATAATGATGATTCTGATGAAAGATGTGAATCTCCAGATCCTGCTTTCAATTTATTATAACTTTCTTCGTCATCACCACTGATTGAGAATAATAAAGGTCTTTTACTTTTGATGGATGTTTTAACCAAAGAATTTAATGCACTTAATTGACGAATAACCACATAGACATTACTCTCATTATCAGAGAATAAACCGTAGATTACTGAAAGCATTAAAGATTGGATCAACCAAAGTGGATTAACCGTATTTTCTTTTTCTTTTTCCTTTTCGGTAGCACCTTTTCTACTTTCCAAGTAAATATGAATTGTTCTTCTTGAAGCTTCATAAAGGTGTTCTGCATCTCTTTTATTATTAGCCAATAATGCACCGATTGTTGCAATTAATAATGGAAGACAAACTCTTGCACTTTCATTATTCCAATCTTCATTACAGGTCATATCCATCATTTCATATTCATTTAATTTCGAATGATGAATAAATGGGAAATGAGTTAAGAAATCCAGAACAAACTTGGTGAGATAAAATTCCAATTTTTCATTTGAAGGAATTGAAGGATTAACAATACCACTGATTGGGTATTTGGAAAGGGAACGATGTAAAAGTTGACGAAGGGAATTAGTAAATAATTTGAATTTGGAAAAGTTTCCTCTACGAGAATTATGTTGAGCACCATTATGACCAGGTTGATGGTCAATGTCTAGAATTTGGGTATGATCCAAGGCGTCATTAAATACATTTCCAGATAAACCGTTTGAAAATTGAACAGATGGTGATAATACAGAAGGAGAATTGGTTTCAATACCAGAAGAAGAAACTGAAGGATTGTCACCATAAAAGGAGTAACCATTAGGTAAGAATTTTGAATTCATATCAAACCCGTTAGTTAATTCATCCAAATCATTAAGAAAATTCAAATCCACATTCTTATTACTTGCAGAACTGGATTGAGGGACCGAACTTTCATCTTCTTCTTCTTGTTTAATAGGAGTTAAAACTTTGAATCTATGAGGATGAGGAGGATGTTGCAGCAGCAGTTGTTGTTGCAGTTGTTGTTGCATGTCAATTCCCGAACCATCCATTGGTCTTCCAGAAAGCATTGATTCAGGAATATCATAGAATGAATAACCATAATCTTTTTCATCTTTTATATTGTCTTTAGCCAGAGCCAAACCATATTGTAATTCTTGATTAGTAATGGTAGCTGAAGGCATCATATAACTCATATTATCCATTTGAGTAGGTAATTTATTAGAAAAGGAACCATGATGACTAACATTAGCCGGAGGATTTACACCATTTTCAAGTACCGAAGAAATAGAACTATGACGAGCATCATAAAAATTTTGAGGAATAAACTTTTGAGGTTGACCAGGTACATTAGTATTTTGATCAATAGTCATACCGGGTATACTTGATAAATTGTTTAACCAATTAATTTCATCATTCATAGAAGAAGGAAGCATTTGAGGAGTTGAAAATTCAACATTTTCAGGATTTGGATATATATCATTAAATTCAGGTAAGCCTTGAGAATAATTGGCACCTGATTGAGCTGAAAAGGAAGCTCCTCTTTTGGATCTATTCATAATTTTTTTCCTTTGATCTAATACTTGACGTAAAGGAGTAGAATCGGAATTCTTTCTTGGAGGAGAACCATTAAATTTGGTGGTATCAAACAGTCCAAGATTAAATTTCACAGGATCCATTTTTGGTTTAGGAGTTGAATCATCTATCTCCATGTCATCATCTTCTTCATCATCATAAGCATCATCATTAGCATTGGTACCTGTGGTGGTACTATTTGATCTTTTTATTGACTTTCTACGAAGTCTTGTGATGGCATCAGAACATCCAGCATGAAGTTTTTGGGCATGTCTTAAAAGTAAATCTCTTCTGGAGAATTTCCTTTGACATACTCCACAACTAAAAGGTTTTTCCTTGGTGTGGGACCGTTCATGACGACGAAGATGCTCAAGTCTGGCAAAAGCTCTTGTACATACTTGACAAACAAAGAGCCGAGGTTTTCCTGATGGGGTTGTTCCAAGCGATGTGAACTCATAAGGTACACCAGGTTTATTGGAGGTGCCGCCGCCGGTGCCAGTGCTGGTGCCGGTGCCGGTGCCGGTGCCACCACCCAGATTGGTGCTGCTCATATTGCTATTTGATTGAGGGGTTTGGGTGTTGTCGTTACTAGAGCCGGGAACCCTCAATCCATCTAAAGACATGCTGGTGCCACGTGATCCGTAAGGGTTGTCTTTAGGAAACGAATTCTGGTAGGTTGTTTGGGAAAGCATGGGTCAGCAATAACTGAAATGTTGAATTTGTGGGGAATGACACAAAAAAAATTCAAGGGCACACAAAAATCCCCCCGCACCAACGAATGAACGAGTGAGCTTAGTTCACTAACTTTAAATATTTTAGTTAGTGGGAAGTGGATTTTTTTATATTGGGTGTGTAATGGAATCACACGACTTTGGGCAAGGCTGTTGAATGGTGAAAGTTTGGGGGAGTTTGTGGGAGTTTATGGGATTGTGTTTGGGGAGATTGACACACTTTTGTTTGGAGGGATATGTGTGTGGGTTTGTACTCTGGATTTGGATTGAGCGCGGTACGAGAACGAGGTTTAAAATCTTGTGTGGGTTTCTGTTCGGTGTGGTCCGTCTCCGGTAGGGTGCAGGAAGGTCAATGGGCAGAATAGGAGGCGAACCAGAACTAGAATTAACTTGAGCCTCCCAAGGATTAAGTGCTTGGAAAGGAGCTATTTCGATCGAGTATATGATGACCGGGCCAGGTTCAAGACGGAATGGCCGAAGGTTCTTGGAGGAAACGGGTTCTGGTGTATGGAATCCTTCCTTTTTCTTTATTCTTTTTTTTTTGTGGACAACCCCAGTTTTTAAAAATCTGGGGTAAACCTAACGAGCACACGCAAACAATAATTTAAATTGCACTAGTGGACTAGTAGATGTACCTAATAAGACAGAGATAACCAACACTGGAGCAATCACTGTTCTTTAGTAGGAGTGGGAAGTACGGATGGCAAAAAAGAGTAACTAAAGGAAAAAAGTTGTCAATAAAATTTTTGATCCTGGTGAGTACGGCCAAATGGCAAGACAGAGACGAAACAGTGTGAGTGAGTAAAGTAAAGTAAAGTAATGTAAAGTTAGCAAAGTTATGAGAGAGAGAGAGAAAAGGAATAGTAGATAGGATCCGCGACGTTAATAATCAGTGGTGCCGTCCGGTGTGTTGCGATTCGGGTTATGGGTCATTTTACAGGATTCTGCAGTACCTATTGGCTCTTGGCTGACCATGATCAGAGTCGATAAAAAACTACCGGCGAGGACCGGTGCCGGAAGGGGGACAGTGGGGGCAGGACGAGGACGACGAGGGAACGTTTGGGATTGAAATGATGGAACGGCTCACAATAAACAAGATCAAACTTTTGCATAGGAAAGTGTCAGGATTTTCCCTCGTCTCTTTGTCTCTTTGTCTTTGGTCTTTTCGTTTGTACTACAATACTAAAATCTATAAAAGAATTATGATCGCTTCCAACCTCTGGAACATTTTGCCTGTTGGTACCGATCGAACTTTTTAGTTTTTTGTCTGTTTTCCACCCCTCTGTGGTACCCACCTCGGTCGAGGTACCAGACCATTTACGGAGTTCAACAACCCCGAGGCCCCACCCCTCGGTTTATTGTGTTGGTGAAAAGTTTTTGGTTTTTGGTTGGTAAAAGTAACAGCCTCGTGAAAAATGTGGGGTAGCCCCAAAAATGCCCCGAATGGCCCAATATTGTTCCAATTGGTTACCCTATGACATAATCATAGTATTCCCCTCTTTTTTTTTTTTTTTTTTGGCTTTCCCTCCTCCATATACAATCCTCAGATTCTATACTATCAAACCACTACTTCATAATTGGTTGGACCAGTGCAAGTATCGTCATAGGGCGGGACCCTGCAGCAAGATGGATTGGCCCATATACTCCAGGTCAACCGGAACCCTTTGTCTCGGGTGGTTTCTTAATTCTCAACCCGAATGGTCCGTTGAAGTGGGTGGTACAATTAGTGAAACGAATTGAATGCATTTGAAGGTACCAAAAGACCCAATTTACACTATATAAAATATGCCAACTGATATTCACCAATTATAATAATTTGAGTAATTTTTTTTAATACCATAAAAATATTTTGTGTGTGATAGAAAGACAAATCACCTAATTAATCGGGACATTTCAATGAATTAGAAATTGATGCTGAAAAAGGGGTTCTAAGCCTAATCGTGTAGTATCCAATCAGCTTTGGGGATGGTAATACTGGCTTTGGGGTCCAGACCCACCAGGACTTTTCACGGGAATAAGTGAGTGGTCCTAAAACCCGACAAGTGTAAAAGAAATGGAAATCGTAGATAACACCTCGGGCTGAATTGAAATTTATTATGGTGCAATTGGGCTTGAGGTCAATTTGGTGGGAAAATGGGCCCCTTGGGCCCAACTGGCCAAAATTGAATTGTTGCTGGGTTTTGCCAACTGAACCTGATTATTCACCTCGTACTTGTTTTTGATAGATTGCGACGACAACCAAAAATTAGCTGGAAACACCATGAGAACCACCAATCACCTCCCCGATAAACCATTGCTAATACTACTAATAAGGTCTGCTCGAATCCAGTAGCTTACCTGGAATTGACAGGAGCGGTCGCTCACTCTTTGTGGGGTGGGCCCCTTCAATTTCTCTTTTCTACACCATTTCTTGCAATTATTGCAGTAAGTACCACCTCCTGGTTATTTCCACGGTTGTTGATTACCAAGCATTGATGGCTCACACATGTAATCACTTTCCTTCAAGTCTTTGATTATCATACTCTTGCCAGCCTCATTCTCGTATGCGACCACTGATAATTGCATAGTCAACCACTGAAAACCATAACCTTTACAAACCAGTGCAATTTATAGGTAATGCTACTATGACTTAACAATCAACAGACACCAAAGAGCCCCGGAGAAAACAGCACTGCTTTTCTCTCCGTATTGTATATGACTCACTGAGACTGGACTTGATCCAATACCGTCTTCATTTGCTGAAAAAAATGGGGTCCCTACTGATCAAATCGATAAATCCCCCACTTTGAGATCTTTGTATAGTGTGACAAATCTCACTACTAACTTTGGTGTGGTTTTTTTTTTGCATCTGTCATCCTGCACCTTGGGGAACAATATCTTCTATCTTTCTTTATCCTCTTGCTCCACTCCGATACCTCCGATACCACCGACTTCCCGAGAAGCTGCTGGACCACGGTCGTGTCTGGCCAATAACAAGCCTCCATATTCCCACACACACACGGCCATCCGCCACCCCTCCCTTCTTTTCCCCTTCTTGCAACACCCCTAGCTGCCACCTCCTAACTGATAGCTTTGGCTGTTGTCACGTGATGTCGCCTGACATTTATTAATCCACCTTTTTGTCCATCTCCAATCATTAATCATCTATATACCACATCACTATGGGCGGACCTGTTATTGAAATCTCATCGGAAGCTCAGTTCTCCGAGTTGACCAACCTGGATCCAACCAAGCTTATTGCTCTTTACTTCCATACTCCATGGGCTGGTCCTTGTAAGACCATGAACAGTGTATTCAAGACATTGGCCGAATCGAAGGCAAATGACCCTAATGTGCTATTCCTCAGTATAAACGCCGACGACTTGTCGGAGATCAGTGAGCTCTTCGAAGTTTCTGCTGTTCCATACTTCATTCTTATTCGTAACTCTACTATCCTCAAGGAGTTATCGGGAGCTGATCCTAAGGAATTCATAAATGCTCTTAATCAATTTTCACAACCACAATCTGGTACTCCGGTAGCTGAAGTTGCTGCTGCTGCTGCTTCTGCTGCTGCCGCCCCAGCTGCTGTTCCAGAAGAAGAATCTGAAGAAGCTCTTAACCAAAGATTATCCAAGTTGACCACTGCAGCCCCAATCATGTTATTTATGAAAGGTTCTCCATCATCCCCACAATGTGGTTTCTCTAGACAATTAGTGGCCATTTTAAGAGAACACCAAGTAAGATTTGGTTTCTTTGATATCTTGAAAGATGACTCTGTTAGACAAGGTCTTAAGAATTTCAGTGATTGGCCAACCTTCCCACAATTGTATGTCAATGGTGAATTCCAAGGTGGTTTAGATATTATCAAGGAAAGCATCGAAGAAGACGAACATTTCTTCGAAAATGCCATCAAGGCTTAAACATCCCTCCTATTGCAAGTATTATCTTTTTCTCCATTACCAAAATGGATCACTAGAACCATCTGTGTGACAAAACCATGAAGAGATAGAAATAAAATAAAAGGAAATCATTCGAATGACATCAGCAACATCGGCTTCAGTTTCAGTCTTTTTTAATATTTTGAGACCGTTCTAGTTATGTTTCACTACTAAAGCATTCAAAGTAGGGAACAACTAATACAAGCTCTAATTGAACCCGTTTTATTCTGGACCATGGTATATGGTTTTTTTATTTAACTATATATAGCCCTCTCCAGAAGAACCCTAATATATATTTACATGAAACCATAGTATATCCATTACTTAAAACTTTAATTGGTTCCTTATTCTATAAATTAATGCCCAGATCATTTCCTTATCAAAGTCTACCTTGTGAGATCAACACATCCAATTCTGGGTCTGACAGGAATCCGTCTTCGTCAGACAGAAACCCATCACCATCGTCTTGACTATCTTCTAATGGATCACTGAGTTCTTCATCACTTTCATCTATTTCTTCTCCAGCAATTTTCTTCATTATTTCTACTTGGAACTGATCCAATTCGTAAGCATTCGATTCCCCTTCCTCTCCACCTTCTCCCTCTTCTACTACTGGCAATTCTTCATCAGCATAAACTTCAAGAAACTTTCCTCCTAAACGATTATATCTGTACCTGGTGTTTTGAGTTTTATTGTAGATTATAGGGCGGTAGTAACCATCAATTAAATTCAAATCTTGAAACGAATTGGCCAATTGATTAATATATCTTTGGTAATTTTTGACTTGTTTATGAGTTTTGTTGGCTTGTCTAATCATCTTGAAATGTCTTGGGAATTTAATTTTTTGTTTTTGAGTGTATGATCTGCTAGATCCTTGTTGTATGGTTCTTAAATGATTACGTGTAGATCTTATACCAATATCTTGACATGAATCTTCCATGGTATCTCCTAAGCTTAAATCATCAATGATTTGACTGGCAGTTTCTATAGAATAATTAGAATCTCGGAAAATATGATAATTTTCCAATATGGATAAATTCAATAATGAGAAATTATTATTATTAAAAGTAGTTAGTACTTTCTCTATAGAATAATAATCAGTTTCTTCATCTTTGAGATCTCCAAACTCTGAACTTGAATAAATAATTTTTCCTATAGCATGAAATAAGTTGATTTGATTTTCTCTTTGGTATGAAAGTCCAAGTACTTTTGATGGATCTATGAGTTCTTCCTTGGACCCAGACTCTTCTATTTTGGCATAGTGGTTGGCCCACATCTCTAGGCTGAACAATGCCGATCTTATATCACCAATCTTGATGATATCATCTAGAAACTTGGTTAACAGGGCCTTGGGGATTTTATTGAAAACGTTACTTTCTTGTCGTATCACTTCATTAATTGTCTTTTTTAAGAACCGGTTTGCTATGGCATTGAATTTGATCTGTTCGACTCGTGGATGTGTAGAAATTGCCTTACCCAACAATGTATCTACCGATAAACTGTTTTCCACATTGTAGGAATATTGCTTGTCACCTCCATTGTACTCAATTTCTGTCAAGCATAGTACCAACGGTGGGAGCAATAAATCGTCGCTATATATCCAGTTTCTTATGGCATCACGAAACTTTTGAAGTGTTTCGTCATGAAATATGTTGGGGAGCTCTTCTATAATTATTACTCCTAAGTTAGTACCTACTTTATACTTGGAATCATTTAAAAACTCCTCGAATTGATTGGGCTGTTGCACACCCACAACACTATTATTATCCATGTACTCGATCCACAGGCTTTCGTCTGTGTCTAACTTGAGTCCATGTTCTTTATATTTAGGTACCAACTCGTTGGCAAGCACTTTAACTGTGGTAGACTTGGAACTTCCAGAAGGTCCTGTTAAGATCAACAATCGCGTAGAAGACATCCCACTAATCATCGCCTCAAGCGATGAACGGACCTGATTCAACTTCTGGGGGTTGATACTGATTTGCCCCGAACTCAATGGTTCATATTTGTCTATCCATTGGACATTGTTATTGCTGTTAACTGGTTTCTTTGGTTCGTAAGACACCAGACGTGTATTTGGTGGAGTAGATGCTTTGGATGTTTTTAAAGTTTTGGCTGGTTTTGGAGGATTCGGTGGGTTGGATCCGTTTCTCTTCTTTGACCCGTGTGCTGATCGTTCGGTCAATCTCTTCCGTGGTGGAGGCTTTATGTCTTCCTCTGTGATTACAGCCAAATCCAGATCAGATTCAGCTGAATCTTCAGGCAAGTCTTCCTCGACACTGTCTGAGTGTATCACCACGACATCGGCCTTTCTCTTCATAATACTAGATGGGTGGGCCTTATAGCTACGTGCTTTCGTGGTTCTTGGTTCGTGGTGTGGAGTAAGGGGAAAACACTAGGTGGAGTGAATTAGCATAGTGTGGCAGTAAGGTAGTGACAGGATGATGAGAAAATAGTGAGGAATACTGAAAATACCGCGAAGATGGTAGTGACTGCTTCGCGGTGTTGCACCACACGACAACTGACCTTTAGCGACAGCACACCAATAAAGAGAGAGGTTGCAACAATACAATAGTGACAGTTGCAACAGCTGCAAAAAAAAAATTAAGTGTTTGCTCGATTTTGCAATCATAATACAAATGGTTTTGGCTTGTTAGTAAGGATGGTTCAGATCTTATACTCTGAAGGTACTACAATGCTACTTCATCACTTCCTATGTATTGGTTCTGTTTCTTATTTCATGGTCATTAATCGTTATATATTTACATAATAAATTGGCAAATCAAGAGTAGCATACCGTCGAATAAGCGAGTATTTCGGGCCGTGTTTTCTAGTCCATGGATCAAAGAGTTTCGCTCTGTAAGTATGTTATTTTACTTTTTGTATTAATCATTCTAATAAAGGAAAATGTTTCTGAAGTTCCATGTTCTTTCATAAAAAATCATTCCTTTATCACAATCTCAACTCGTTTGTTTGATGGTTCAGATGTTCGTCCACCACCGGATTTAAAATTGATCTCCGAGTAGTAAAAACACCCATTTTTGGATACGCTGGGGCTGGTGAATTGGTGATTGTTGGCAGTTTCAGAGCTCTGTTGGTGGTAAATTCAGGTGATTGTGATGTATAGTTTGGTTCTGTTGGTTGCTCGGTAACTGTTGTACCATACGATATGGATGCATCTGAAACCCTTTTTCTGCCAATTATATCTTCCACATTTAACGTATTTGTTGAAATAACTCCGGGAAACACCCAATCATAAGGTACTTCCAAAACTTCGCTGAATAATGGATAGACTGCAATGTTGAAAGAACTCTCGATATTATTTGATAATACAATTCCCGAGTACTGATGATTATTGAATGTGAATTGAACCCATGAATGCATTTGAACAGATTTCAATTCTTCTTTGGCCTCGGGATTCATCTTTGGTCTGTGGAATTTACACAAGAAACCATGCTTTTCGAAATCCATTGATACTCCACCAGATATACCACAAGTTCCATGATATGATCTTGTACATTTAGGATGTGTACATTGGAAACAAGCACCAGTATCATGATCTGGCCTCTTGGCAGCTCCTTTGCAACATACTGAGCACTTCAATTTCTTTTGACTTTTGGAAATATTGTTTAATCCCGTTACAGTTATACCAAAATTTTGGCTATTCCTAAAAGCCTTTAATTGTTCTGGGAAAAAACTAGCACATATTTTATGTACTTTTCTAGATGATCCATTTTTAGCGAATATATCAGAGTCGCATAATTCAAAAAATGGATGGTTGGCAATAGGCGTATGAGCAAAAGCATTAGGACATAACAAACACTCATATTCGATTGGTTGAGGTGGGTGAGCTTTCTCGGGCTTCTCGGGTTTTTCGGTCTTTTCGGTCTTTTCGGTTTTTTCAGCCTTCTCCACTTTAACCTTTTTCCTTGGTGCTTTTTGAGGAGTTGTCTTACGTTTAATGGGTTCTTCTGTTTCAACGGGTACTGGAGTGGCTGTTCCTTCAGTATATGGAATATCATGAAATCTACAAACCAACTGTTTCACGTTAATTCCAACTGAATCATGGATACATTCACATTTCTTGGTGGTTTGACCTATAGGGAACCAATCATCTAATGCAAAATTCACTGATTCAGCTAAATTATATCCATAATTGAATCCGGCATGATATCCATAAGGATATGTTATCATAAATTCACCTTCGTTATGGACAATCTTATTATATTTAATCTCATGTTTTTCCAAAAATTGAGGTGAGACAATAAAGGTCTTGTGACGTAAAAATTCAGAACAAAAATTATAATCGTCGCTATAAGTTTCTTTCATTAATTCAAAAAATTTGGGGGCTTCATCTTGTGGAATCAGGTACCATTGTTTAGGAGCACCAAAATGCAAATAATTAATAGAATATAAATCTTGATCTTCTAAATGCCAGGCAAAAGTTGCTTTCCAGAGTCCTGCGTATAGATATGCTTCATTTACCCCAGGAAGTTTTACATCCATTAAATCAAGAATATTAGGAAGATGGGCAACATTCCAACTTTTCACAGAATCTGCAAATAATGATCCCATGGTATCTGCCCCGTACATTGGTTCTGCATAGGTTAAAGTTCTCCAATAATTTTTTTCAAGTTCTTCTAATCTTTCGGGTGTGAATTCCGATGTATCTACTATATGAATATTTTCAATGGTTGGTTTAGATGATGATACTGATTGTCTTGATTTACCCTTTGGAGCAGGTGGTTGGTAATTACTCTTTTCTGAAAGTTCTTTCCATTGTAACATGTTATAAGTTCTTTGTTTCTCGACATTTTGAGCAGAGAAAACACCAGGTGATGAAGAATTGATTTGTTGTAATATAGGGTTTTTGATTCTTACTTGCTCCAAAGATTCCTTAGTGTAGCTGGCATCGACTTTTCTTGACCATTCCTTTGGAGGAATGATCTTGACGATACCTGATTTCATACCATACTTATTGATAGCCTTATTAAATTTGTAGAAGTCGGTGAATTCTGCCATGGTAGGTTTGAATACAGGGACCCCGCCGCTATAATGATGGGGCTCTATCACTAAGTTGGGGTCATAAGGATATTTCATGTTGCACAGGTGAACTTTATGGAAAGGTGAAAACAGCCAAAAAATCTGTTGATAAGGCAGCGATAAAGTCAGGTTCGAAATTATTGGATGTGTTTCTTGGTTTATCTAGACCTTTAGGAAGCTGGTCGATGTTACTTGTGGTATCTCTAGTAGTACGACCTTGTTTTGTCTTGGGTTTTGGTATCTTGTTTGTGATGATGAAAGGGACAGTGTAAATGGTATTGACACTAGGACAACAATGAGCGGTGGTAAGTGACCTCGAAGAACCTTCTAGAAGATTGTATATATGATGGTGGCTACTGTTGAAAGTGGACTTACACTTGTATGAACTGTAGCTTATAGTGAATAAGTTAGCGATCATTCAAAATGATTTTTTTGCGATTTCGGAGACAGGGTCGCAGTGGTGCAATTCTGGGAGAGTACTGGTTCGGTGAGCAAAGAAGACAAAGAACAGTAGCAAAGGGAGATGAATGGAAAGAAGTAAGGGTGAATAAGATTGCGGCTCTTTAAAGAAAGGGATTCTAGATGATTTGGCCTTTTTTTGATCTCTCAAAACCCATTTTTGGGGGTGATGTCTGGCTTGTAGTTGTGTTAATGGCTTGTGAAACTGCTACTGACTACTCTCGCTAGGTTCATTTTTTTAGTCTGAGAATCTAGCGAGAACTAGGAGGATTAGTGAGCACTTGGAGTGTATAGTACTATCGTCCTCCTATGCTTATAAAGAAATGTAGGACCAACAAAAGGGCCACTAAAGGAAACAGTGAAAGCATATTGGGAGCTATCCGCTGATATCTAGGAATTATTTCTTCAGAATGCCTCGCTAGAATTGCTGATTTACTCCAATTTTGTTATATTCCTCTTTACTTACAGTCCTTGGTCGTCTCTTATAGCGTCCAACTGGCGGTGGCCGCACGCTGGTTCCAGTACCAGATACAAACCCACTACGCCATCACTTTTCACCATCCATCCTCCATCACCATGCTGGCCAGAAAACCCGCTTACAAACCTCAAGAGAGAGTTTCCAAATCCAGAGCATTCAACGCTTCCATTTTGACCGCAATCACTTTGCTTTTGGTGGTGATTTGGGGTTATCACACCGTCTGGGCCATCAAGGTCATGGTGTACAAACCATATGGTAACTTCTTGAATAACTTGATCTTTGGTCCTGGTACATTGATCGCCAACACTGGTTTGAGTACCAAGTTGGCTTCATATATCAATCAGAAGTTGGTTGAAGATAAAATTGATGCTGATCACAAAAAGTATATTTGAGGGTCTGGTAAGATACTTCGTATTATCAACTAGTTGAATCAGTGATGGACTGAGATTAAGAGTGAACCATAGTTGCTGAGAAAGACAAATACAGGACAACCAAAAGTGCAAAAGAAAAAATCAAGGAAAGAGAAAAGGAAGAACCATCTGCTGTCAAACGTTTTTGTTATCTTTATCAGATCAGATCATCAATAGTTTTTAAAGCTGCTTCTACGGAAACAAAGGGTATGATTGTTTGATATAAAATACTATCAATCACAACTATCCAGTGGAGATCAGTCCATCAGAAAAGAGTGTATATTATAAGGAGTTGAGTTGGTATAATATGCTGTAATATGACATTAAATATTACCAAACCTCTTCCTGCTCCCCTTACCAATTATCCATATAATGGATAATGTCATATATGTTATTTAGGTCTTTTTTTTATAACGGACAATAGGATTTCTATATTACATGTAAATATTATAAACTCTGTATTATGTTTTTCTGTTTATTTTTAAGATCGCCATTATTATGTTCATGGATAAGGTATTCATCTGATTAAGTGCTGGATCAAGCCAATAAATATATTAATCATTAGAAAATTAAAAGTTGCAATTATGCAAATTGCAATGGGTATGAAATCTATCGCTGGTTGGTGGTTGTGATTCCATGCTCAAAGCAATATCTCTCTAATATATCCACTTCAATCTTGTAACCTTCGGATTCTAGCCATTTCTGTAGATCTTCCATAAAAATAGGCTGATAACTCAAAACTCTTTCGTACCACAATTGATTCAGCTGGATAATCCTAGTGAGATTAATGTGGATGGACCTCACAGCTGCTCCAGGTTCTTTCCATTCAACATCTGCATTCACAAGTTTGCTTGTTTCTTCAATAATATGTACCATTTGCTGCTTACTGCGAACAGTCTTGATGCCCCATATTTCAAATAATTTTCTTAATTCTGGCATTGAAATTCCCTTGAAGTCGGGTTCAGTCTCATAAAGTGTTCCCTTAAAGCTTGTTGTTTTAGGAGATTCTGGATTTTTTAAGCTGCTAGTAGATTCAGATACTTCCAGAGATGGGTCTATAAATGGATTGTTTATTTCTTGTCTCGGAGATTGGGTATTGGTCTTCTTTGACAAGTGAATAGAGCTGGAAGGTGAATAATATAATGATGA
This sequence comes from Suhomyces maxii, assembly GCA_030574995.1. Lineage (NCBI taxonomy): Eukaryota > Fungi > Ascomycota > Pichiomycetes > Serinales > Debaryomycetaceae > Suhomyces > Suhomyces maxii. The sequence goes on from JAJMGC010000037.1 coordinate 133,267, forward strand.
GTGTACAGGTGATTGTGCTGGCCCAAGTAAATCGTTCTGGTCAATAGAATCGTTAATTACTTCAACTTGACTTGATGGAACTTGCAAAATTGATGTATTTGCAACCACCTCCACTTCCTCTAAATCGCTTTCTAGCTCAGTGGTTATCTCGATCACACTATACTCTCTATCTTCTTCTTCTGAGTCCGGGATTTCATTTTCCAGATCAATGGTATCCTTTTGCACGCCTAAGTTTCGTACTTCTATTCCTTCATGACTGGTATCTCGTATTGTAATCCCATTACGGACTTTAATGGTAGAAGTACGCTGTTTGCTACCAGGAATGGAGAACTGTTGTATGTATGGTTGTGATCTGGCTGTGGAGTATATTGTCTCATCATCTGACGATATTATTATCTCTTCTTTAATGGGACTATTAGCGGCCAGGTTCTCAGTAGACCTGGGGATTATCTTGAAGGGTCTGGTAGGAGAAAACACAGGAGAATTTACATCAGTCCCCGATTGAATAGGGCGCCGCTTGGTAGGCGTCTTGAACACGTTTGTATCATTGTTGAAGTCAGATCCAGAGGTAACGATACTTTTGGAAGGCGATTTTTTGGGTGTAGTGTTGGTAGAACTACTGTCAATGACTTCATAAACCTGTTCAACGGTTCTTCTGGACATAAACAAAAATAGGAGATGCACCAGAGCACTTAATGGATCGGTCTGATGTTTGGAACAATTTGAATGGCAACTTGGTGTACTATATTGTTGCAACCTTAGAAGCAACTGGTAAGATCAAGATCGCGGTTTGATTAAACTTTTTGCGACAGTGATCATGGATGAGATACTACTGGTAGAATTAATAGCACCAATTGCCACCATTGGTGGGAAAAATTGGTCCATTGTACGATCATCAATACTTGTCTTACCAAAATCAGGTGCAACTGTTTCTATCCTATGGTTCTTAAACCGCTCTGGTTATCTTCTTTTGTAGCGCGTTGGGCATTCAAACTTGCAACTACCCTAATATCACCAAGAAGACGTGTCAGTTGATAGTCCTAGTTTCTACTAATTTCATTCAATTTGATTGTTGCTCGTTAATATTGCATTACAAGATATTGGTCAAAATATATACAGTGAGTTATGGAACTGGACCTCTTTGTAAATTATAATTAGCCCTGGTCGATGAGTCCTTCATCTTCTGAGTCCAGGATGATATCGATATCCACCCATTGGTAGTCCTTTATATCCTTTTTCTTGGGATTATCGTCATGCTTCCTTAGCATTAGCAACTCGTCATCGTCTGTGTCTTCTATCTCCTCAACTTCGCTGTCCAGTATATTGACTATAGGTCGTAAAATTATCATGTCTTCGTTAAATGTGTCTTCTATCTCATCAAAATTATCATTGTCGTCGTCGCTGGTAGTTTGTGTCTTCATGAACCCACCAGCATCGGGCTCTGTAGATTCAGGGTCGGTTTCTTTAGTAAAGTCTTCCTGCTCTAGTAGTTCATTAGTCTTATTGATTTTAATATCTTCACTAATATTAGTTTCAATATCTTCTTTTGTATCTTTATGCTTATCAATGTTTGTTTCTTTTATGTTATTATCTTCAAATTTTTGTCCACTAGGAATCTCTTTGTCGTAATTGATATCTTCAAAGATCTCTCCATCAATATTAACAAACTCATTAAAATCAATATATTCATTGTTGTCAAGTTCTTCCTGGTAATCTGGTTGTTCCAGTTCATGGTTTTCATCTACTTGTCTATCAAATCTTCCCTCTTCTTCTTCTTCTGCTTCCTCTTCTTCTTCTTCCTCTTCTTCTTCTTCCTCTTCTTCTTCTTCCTCTTCTTCTTCTCTTATGTGGTTTTGCGATATGGTCAATACAAACCTCTCGTCCTGAGAATCTTCACAGTACTCATCGGCACTTTCGACCATTTCCTGATCATTAAGGTCATATAACCACTTAATATCTTCTTCTGTCATCATCATGGGGGTTGACGCTTGTGACCATAGGCCTGTGTATGTCTCTTGTTTCATTCCATCGATCTTGTTTGCAATAATCTTGAGGTTCTTTTTCCTTCCAGTGGAGAGATGAGGAAATCGTAACTTGATGTTTTTAAGAAGATAAATCCATTCTTCTCGAGTATATAGCGACAGGTCGGTGGTGATCTTGCCTATATTGCTTATATTGATCCCTTTAAGAAAGTCATCTATCTTTCTTTGGTCTCCTGAGAAGTAACTAAGCTTTTCTGAAAAATGGTCTCGTACCAAGCTATTCATCGACTGGTTCTTTCGTTTGGCCATTACTTTGGTTGTCTTGGTTGTCTTGGGGACTCGTTTGGTGACCTTAACGTCACTCTTAGAGGATTTGTTCTTGAACTTGCTAAGCAAATCAACCTTCTTTTTCGTCTGTTCTTGGTATCGTTCTTGCTCTTCTGCCTCTTCGTGTCGGCTCTGCATCTGAGTTGAGATGAAGAAAACCATGGCCATCAGAAGATCAAAGCGTACTATGATGGATCCTGGTGATATGATCGTGCAATTTGGTCGTTTGATCTAGTTGTATGGCTCCCTTTTTGCGGTAATCTCCTTATTTGATCTTGTTGTATTCTGGTTCCTGACGCGTGATGATCTGATCCACTCACATTTGTACCAGTGCAGTATTCGCAACACTTTGATTGATAATGTCCGTTGGATTCACAATCGGCTGATACTAGTCTGTCTTTTCTTAAACCTCATTACCTTCTACATCGTACTACTCTGTTGATATATATATATATATACATTTATTATATGATTGTACTAGTGTCCTGTCCCGAATGTTCACACGGTGATCACTTCTTGGAATTCCTTGGTGCCATTGTCCTTGTCCTTGGCCTCTATTTTTGCACCCAAATTACTGGTGGTGTTGTCTTCTTTGACCTCAATTATCTCAGACTCGTTTTGTATGAGTTCGCCTGGTTTGTTTCCATCAGTTGGTTCAGTACTGGTTGGCTTGTGTTCGATGTTTTCCTGTATGCTTCGACTGGCTTTTTCCTCTTCTGCCTTGAGCTGCTGTACCACATCTACTTTTTGATGTGGTCTTTTTGTTCTCCTTGCTCTTCTTGTTCTTTTTGTATTTCTTGATGCTCCTTTTTACCATACTTCTCCTTTGCTTCAGGCTTGATGTCCCATACTGAGGTCTTCTTATTATACACAGCAAGGTCTTGAATGGTGTTCTTTAAGAGTCCCTTGGTGAAATCCTTGAACTCTTTCTTGGAAAGTTCCACTAATGTTCCTATACTAAAATCTTGGTTCTTTTCCACAAACTCAATGAGCCCTGCCAACACATGCTCGTCTTTGATGACTTTTTTCTGAGGAGTCAAAATATTTGCAGCCGTAGATGTTTTTTCAAGTACTTTAACTGGACTGGCTTCAAGCACTTCCTTTGGTTGATTCGTAGGATCTATTGGTAAGCGGACCTCGGTACACATGGTGGTGGTGAATTGATTGAAAAAGTCTTTATTTGATGAATCGTTCCATTTGTTGATTATCACCAATGAATGAAATTTCTTGGTGGGTCCACCATCTTGGTTGTTTTCCACAAAATCATCAATATCATCATCTTCATTCATCATTTCGTCATCTTCATCCTCTTCATCATTTTCCAAATCTTCACCTTCTTCGTCTTCTTTATCCCATTCCAAATCCGAATCATATTCATAATCAAGTCCAGTTTGTGAAGTATCTATAGGACTAGATAATTTCACTTCTTGATGCTTGGTAGAACACCATGTTCCTATGTATGGAGGTTTGGAGTTTTCGTAAAAACTGATGTATTTGACGGGTGGGATTTTTTGAAGCATTTGATAAACTTCAGCTTCGGTGGTGTTTGGTAAATTTAATGCAGTGATTATTTCCTTTGGTGTTATAGACAATTCAATCTTAGTGATTTCTGGTTGTGTGGTTTTTGATTGAACTGGACCAGTTAATGGTTGTGAAATCAACTTATCAAAATCACTTACACTGGACTTTAATTGCTCTGGTGATAATTGGTTCAGTTTGGACATGGTAACGTTTTTCTGGACAAAGAAAGGTAAGAATTCCTTATCATAATCAGATTGGAAATCATTAGACTTCGCCTTGACTGGAGAAGTCGTATCCTTTTTAGGGCCTATTTGGAAGAAACTGGATATTTTCATTTGACTTCTTTGTTTGGACTCTTCGATTTTCTTTTTTTCATCTTCGATTCTCTTCTTTTCTGCTTCTTTACGTTCTTTTTCTTCTTCACGTTTTCTTTCCTTTTCAAGCTTCAATTTTTCTCTTTCGGCTTGCTTCTTTTCCTTTTCCTCTTCACGTTTTTTTTCCCTTTCAAGTTTCTCTTCTATTAATTTCTTCTTTTTCAACTCTTTTTCAGCTTCTTTGGCTTTTCTTTCTTCCTCTTTCTTTTTCTCTCTTTCCAACCGTTCTTCTTCCTTTTTCTTTTCTTTTTCTAGTCTTTCGGCCTCTTTCTTTTTCTCTCGTTCCACTTTTTCGGCTTCTTTCTGTTTTTGCTTTTCAATTCGAGTCAACTCTTTCTTGGTCAAGGTTGGTGAATCTAGCACTTCGACCACTGATTCGTCTACTTTGATCTTTTTCACGGATCCTTCGACTTCTCCGTCGGGACTCTTCCGCTTCTCGCTGACACTGTCTATCATGGGCCTTGTGGGGACCTGGGGATGATCTTCCATGCTCGATACTGGTGTGGTTGCTACTTGTGGTTGTACGCGTCGCGTCAAGTAAATAAGAACTGTTCAGTACTGTATAGTGCGCCAGCCAGTCAGTATGGGAACAACACTGTATAAAGGTTCCAACGAGACTGTATAGTGAGACTACCCTGTAGTTTGTACTGTTCTATCAAACACTGGTCCACTTGTAGTGTAGAACCAGAGTGTATGATGGGGGCAGGGGGGGAACGAGAGCGAAGAGCTGGTGGTACCAAGAGTTTACCAGGAGCATGATTAGAGGGAAATAACTAGACGAATATGAAGATTGTGCTTGGAAATGGAGGGATATCGTGGGATATGGGTGTGGTGTTCATTTGTTGGTACTGGCTGACACTAGGAGCATCAGGAGTTTCGCCAGGTTTCTCGCTAATTTTCTAGAAAACTTCGGTGGATCTCACTATTTCTCGGTATGACGTAATGACATATTGAACAATTAGCGAACAACAGACAACACTAAACAACAACAACAACAACAACAACAACAACAACAACAACAACAACAACAACAACAACAACAACGAACAATAAAATCAACATGAAATAGGGAGGAGGGGAGGGGGGGAGCAATATTTTGGATCAATACCACTACAATCATGTTTCCGTTACCACCCTGTTCCTTGACGAAAGCGCACGGCTTTCTCACCTGGGCTATGTGATTGTACTAGGAGTGAGAAAAAATAGGGCATTTATGCAATCATATGTGGATTGTAGTAGGTACTTTATTATCTATGAGCTATTCTTTATTTCTATTTATCTTTATTTATCTTGAATTATTTTTATTATTAATTTCTTGAATCTTGGATGATGGTTAGGGGCTATAGTGTACATCATACATTATACATCATCTCCACATATGGAAGGGCATTATGGCTTTTTTTTGTTTTGCCTTATGGGGTTTGATACTTGGCTAATGGTTTTTTTTTTCTTATCTTTGTGGGGTAACTATGTTTATGGTGCATCGAGGCAGTCATATCTTCAGTATGTAACAGAGAACGATCACCACAAAAGGGTAATCCCTTGACTACAATAGGAGCATCAAAAGTCATCACCCCGCATTTTTGCATTTTTGTATACTACGGAAAAACTGGCTTATCTTTCCAGGTCCTTACATCTAACAATAGCCAAAAGTCTTGTGGATGGTCCGATATATCCGGAGTAATAGATGGCTGATAGACTGACATAGAATCGTCTTTTGATACCCCCCACCCCCACCTCGCTCTCCCTCTGTCTATGGGCCCCTATGGGATATTTTCCCAGTTTCTTACGATATACAACTTGATCTGCACTTATTTTCTACGTGACAAATGGAAGAAACTCTGGTACCAATATTTTCTACACTTATTTTTGTTTGGTAAAAGTTATTCGTTATGTTTCATAAATTACCTATAAAATATAATAATGGTAGAACTGAAAAAAAGTTTTTATGGTTTATCTATAATCAGGAATATCGAGGTGGAAGAATGGAGTGTTTGTAGCCACAGCAGCATAGTATTCACCATCCACACCAGTTTCTAAATCATCAGACCCAGTTGCAATGTTAACATAAGTAGTAGTACTGACTAACCCATCTTCAGCATAAGTTCCAAAGCCAGCGGCCAATAACCCCCGTCTAATCCAAGGACTTAAAATACCTGAAAAATGAAACTCAACTTCACGGTCTGCGTAAGTATTAAGAGCTTTTCTTAGATCAACCAATGCTTGAATAGAAGTTACATCAATCGATGAAACTGTTGAAAAGTCAAAGTGAACAATATTCAAAACCGGTCTGGTATCTTCCCCTTGACTTCCATCATCTCTAGAACCAAATTTATCTTTCCAAAATGGTAATCTCCATTTTAATGGACCTGGGTCATTCCAAGGACGTGATCCAACATCAGTATAATTATAAGGTTTACCTCTCTTAGTTAATTTCTTAACTTCATCGGACACCCGATCAATTTGTTTAGAGGAATTAGGATAAATAAATGATTCAACTGGTTTAAACACAAGCACTCCTGGTGGTGGTGGCTGAACTTTAAGATGTCCATTTATGTTTTCCTTGGTAAGTGGAACCCATCTAGTATGGAATTTCAATTTAGGATTTTTCTTTAATAAAGCTTGTGTAGTAACTTTGGTAATATCTTTATTAAATTCTTCTTTCTTTCCCTTATTGGCATCAGATGAATTATTATTAATGACTTGATGAATTTCAACATTTTCAGAAGATTCTTGAGATGATTGACCAGATGTGTTAAAAGATTTATCATTTTCTTCTTGTTTGATGGAGTACCAATCACTTTCTAAAGTATCAATGGTTGGGTTAACAACTTCAGCAATTTGAATTCTACCTAAAAATTGACCCTTTGGAATAGCAACTCTAAACAATAAAACAGCAGCAGATGCACAAATGGCGAAATAGACACCATTTTCAATAGAAGAAAACACAGTAATAATAACGGCAATGATAAAAATACCAGCGTCTAAAGGAGAAATATTCCAGAAATTCCAAGTGACTTTATAACTTGCAATTAAATCGGATACAGCATGAATAATGACTGCTGATAAAACAGCCTTTGGAATATAGTAGAAAGCAGAAGTTAAGCAGTATAATGCCAATAAAACAACACAACCAGTGAAAATACCGGCCAATGGAGTTCTAACACCACATTTAGCTTTTAAAGCAGATCTTGAGAAAGAACCAGTGGATGGATAGGCATTGAAAAAAGTACCAATTAAATTATTAACACCAATAGCAATAACTTCTTGATCTGGAACAACCTTATAATCATTAACTCTACCAAAGGACTTGGAAATAGCAATATGTTCTAATAACAAGATAATGGTGGAAACAGGAATTTCAGAAGCCATATCACTAAAAATACCATCTGGAACACTCATTACACCAACATCACGTAAACCTTTTGGAACAACCCCAATGACACTAAATGGGGGTTTGAATTTAGTATCAGGACCATCAAAAGATTTTCTCTTAGGATGAACAATACCCCAACTAATAGCAGTAGCCACAACAATGACAATAGCATTTCTCAATTGTTGGAAGTAAAAGAAGTAAGTCTTATATTTTGGAACTCTCTTTTGGGCCAAATCACAACCGAATTTCCAAGCGTATAAGATGAACAAACAAACCAAACCAAAGGCAGCATCACTTCTGGTATGCTTTAAATTTTTAAGAGTGTTAATAATGACTTTGTAAGTTGGATCTCTAGTATTAACCAAAGAATTGTAACCCATTAAACCAGGAACTTGACCAACAATAATATTAAAAGCAGAACCAGTCATGAAACCCATAACAGCAGGAATGGAAATAAATTCCAAAACAAAACCCAATCTTAAAACACCAACAGCAGCAGCAATACCACCACAAATAAGTGATAAACAAGTAGCAATTTCTGGGGCGGAATATTTATCACCGACTTTCTGTTGTACATGATAAATAACTTTTGAGACTTGTAAAGACATAACTGCGACAGGACCAATAGAAACATCTTTTGAAGTAGCGAAAAAGGAATAGATGAACACACCAACAAAAGATGAATATAAACCATATTGTGCTGGTAAGGTGGCCAACTGAGCATATGACATAGATTGAGGAACAAGAACAACACCAACAGTTATACCAGCAACCAAGTCACCATAAGCCCATTTTAAATTATAATGCAAAATCCATTGAGCAATAGGGAATAAAGAAATGAAGTATCGTATAATTTTTTGGATAGGATTTCCAACCACTTTTTTGGTCCAGTCAACTACTGTGACATCATGTTCATGATATTCAGGAACTACTGTATCAGTAGTATGGTGAGGTCTATAATCATGGACATATTCATGAGATAATCTTGACCGGTAAGCCTTTAAATCTTCATGTTCTTGTAAATGAGGAATCTCCGATTCTGGAGGATTATTGCTATTCAACTGGTGAAGAAACTCCGACATTTGATTGGAAAAGAATGCTGATGGATTTGGAGAAAGGACAGATATTTATATATATATATATATATAGTTAATATCTAGAAATATGAATTTTTGAGTCAATAAATTGAATTGCAAATTTCGTATGATGATTTTGATTATGCCACTTTTTAATTGGATTAGGTATTTTATTTAATTTAATTTAAACAAAAAAAATAACCTCCGACAATGGAAAATTAAAGGGTCCTTAAGGCGGGAATAACCTTTGAAAAATGAGTAATTAAAGTAAGAAGAGATGCTTAGTAGGTATGTACCAAATGTGGCTAATCATCTCTTCATATATATTGTGGCTATTTAAATTACAAATGTTGCAATAAAACCACAATTTGATCTTTTCACGTGATCTGTTGCTAGGATCATTTCTTTTTCTGGGGTTAGATAATGCAAAGCCCCAGTTTTGAGTCGATAGTAAACACGGTTGTCGGAGTAATAGATGAAACTCGAATGACTAGATCCATGGTTGGAGATCGTCTCCAAATCGCGGTTACAAACAGATCGTCTGACCATCTCCTTTATTGGTATCAGGTCTCCCCACATTCTCCTTATCCATGTTATTATGTATGTTCTTGTCATCCCCTCGATTCTGGTTGACATGCGATGACATCACTGGGATTCGCCATTGCGAACTGTCACGTGGGCCCTTTTTTTTTTTTTTTCTCTCCCTAATATTCAAAGATGCACTTGGTGATCACAATAGACTTTTACGGGGGAGGGGCTTGTATGTTTTTGACAACTTACAACTCACCCGTACCGTACCCCCCTCAAGGTTGACAAGAACAACCTTTTACAAAATACTCGCGTTTCGGGGAACGCGGGGTTATTTTACGAGACGGAGACTTTTGGTTATACAAACACTATTATTCTTTTCTATTGTGCCCAGAAAATACCACCTAACGATTGTTTTGACTTTCTTGTGCAATTATCGAATTATCCCCAGTCTACCTGCCAATTTTAGAACTTTCTTGTCCCTAATCTTTTGTTGATATTCACTTATAATTTTTGTATGACCCTCCCCCTATGACATAATGGAAGCGGAAGCTCGGTGAATCTTTTATCTTTTTCCCTTAAAATATTACCCCGACTTTTAGTAGATCCTCGATATCTTCCTTGTTCCAATTATTTCCTTCACTTTTCAATTCATATATATCTTGCATCAAAACTACCATGTTTGCTACCTAGGCGTATTGACTCGTCAGTGGGTTTGACAGATCTTTAGATAAGGTTCAATGCGCGCCACAGTTTATGCAGAAAACCGTTGAATCTACCACAGTTTTAAGCCCATTTCAACTCACCACGGCTGAACCCTATGACGAATCGGTTCGATTAGGTATCCGAGCGTTCGTTGATTTGACGTAATGCCAGGGGTTGGGTCCCAATAACAAATCTCTGGTGGTTTATGCTTCGATTTTATTGTTGGTAGCTTAGGTATCCACCAGAACTATAGCTATTCAAAACTCATCAGACATACAATAAAGTTGCTAGCGAATTGTATATATGATTGCTTGGATTGTGTGATGCCACCAAGATGTTCAGGGTTTATAGTCTTTCCTCCAGTTTGCTATTCTATCGAAATTCCCCAAGCTTGTGTGACGACATCCTGGACGTCTCATGAGCACTGGTTGGATGCATCTCGGACTTCGGAATCAATTGACCATTAATGGCGTGGAAATCAACACTGATGGTGGAACCAATTATTGACAGTGAGATCGAGTCAGATCGAGTCACCACAGATCGTTTCGTTCCAGTATTTAATTCTAATCGCCAAATCACCAAGATAGTAAAGGAAATCCGGCCCTCCTCACAAAGCTATGTATGGGAACCAACACCACTGTTTGTATTAACTATATGACGACGAGCCAATCAAAAGTTTTTTGTATTAATCCGGTGGAATCCTACTGGGTTCAAGAGTTCATAATTTGCTGTTTTTGGGTGCCTTTACTTTTGCTATCAGCTATAATTTGCAGCAAATAAAACCAGCCACATTTGCACCCATTGGCTAGAAGCGAACACTATTCCTCCTTCTCCTTCACCATCACCACCACTACCACCACCAACGCCACCACAACTAGAACCAAGACTATATAGTGGTGGTGTTGAGAAGCCACTGTATGGTCTTTTTAGATGTATACTACTAGTAGGTACACTTATAGTCTTACTAGCCACTATATATAAAGATGCCTGCGAAAACGCAGCACCTGGGCCAAGTTGATATTAATATCACTCTATGACCATACTGATCAATTTTAATACATCTATTGCAACTGATATGGCTCCTTCTCAACAAGTTGTTTCGCTTACCCTAAACTTCTAGAGTCAACCTCCATCTTCCTACTGCAACACCTTACAGCCCTATAACCTACACTCGTTTTCATATTTGAATCGTAATTCATACTCTTTACTTAAAATATTTTACTAACTAGCCACCTGGCTTCCCCATTGGTACTACTAAATAAGTACTGGTTTTCCGTATTTTACTTAGCAGCTTGTGCCTTTAAATTCTGTTCTTCAACCAAATCAACAGCCTTTCTATAGTCTTGCTGCTTGTAACATTGTTCCAAGAAGATTTCATACTTGGCATTCAACAATCTTCTGTCTGGGTGAGAATCATCACATGGATTGATAACCTTACCTGGACCAGTCATCTTTTCCATAACCTTCCATAACTTGTCACCTGGGTTGTGATGTTGTTCCTTACCAGACTTTTTGATAGAAGATAATGGCTTCAAGTTCAACTTGTCCAACTTTTGAGACAATCCCTTTTGGACATTAGACTTGGAACCAAAAGATAAGGTTTCTTCTTCTTCTTCTTCGTCATCAGATACAGCAGTTGGGGCCTTTTGCTTAGTTTCGGAAACTTGGTTAAAGTAATCACCTTCTTCTTGCATAGGAGTCATTTGTGGGAATTGACCATGAGATCCAGCAGCACCATGAGCGTAACCCAAATGAGCAATGTTAGAAGAGCTGGCAGTAGCAGCTGGGGCAGTGTAAGGAGAACTTGGTTCTTCTGGTGGAGGTTGGTTGCTCAAACTGGTTTGTGACTTTTGAGAAGTTAAGATAGAAGATCTTCTAGATCTACCCTTGGTGCTAATATGTTCATTAACAGATTCTTCAGCAGCGACAGCACCCAAGATAGCAGAACCGAAAACAACAGCAGCATCGATATATCTTGGAATAATAACTGGCTTACCAGTACAGTCAGCTAATAATCTCATCAATAAACCGTTTCTACTTTGACCACCACTCATGAAAATACTGTTAATATGATGACCTGCCTTTTCCATTTCATGAATAATTTGTCTGGTTTGTTGAGCAATGAATTCACAAGCACCAAAGTATTGAATAGCCAAATCATTGACAGAAGTATCCATAGATTGACCGATTATACTGGCCTTCATTCTTGGATCAGCAATTGGAGATCTGTTACCATGGAAATCACCATAAAAGAATAAGTGCTTAGCCAAACTGACCACAGATCTGGCCTTATTCTGAGTTACCAAGTTTTCTAAGGTCAAGTTCAAGTAATCGAACTTGGAAACGTTGGAGGTTTCAGCCAAATGAGACAATTCCTGTTGTGCTGGGTGAATGGCTAAAACATGAGCTAATAAAGCACCAGTGGCCGATTGACCACCTTCGGCCAACCAGTAGCCTGGAGCCATCACATTCTTGTAAGGACCCCAAACACCTTTAACAAAGTATGGATCTTTAGTCATGGCAAGATGACAAGTAGAAGTACCAGCAACAGCAGCCAATCTACCACAAGCAGTGGCAATTGAGCCTTGGAACTTTTCAGCTGATTCAACCAATTCTGGAATATCAACTCTACCAGCAACAGTACCAATCCAACCAGCATAAGCATCAATGACAGCGGAACCGACGATACATTCGGTGGTTAAACCCAAGTCTTCGGCAGCTTGTTGGTTCAATTTACCAACAACATCACCGGCACTCAAGAAAATACCGTCTTTAGCTGGGGTACCACCTAATCTTCTGAAATCGTCTTCAATCAATTCTGGTAAATCGATTTGTTCCAAAAATTCCTTGGACCAACCAGTTTCGGAGTTCTCAACACCCAATGGCACAAAACCTTGCTTACAGACAACAGAGTTATAAGAACGGGCTTCCGAACCAGTGGCCTTATGAGTCAAGTAATCTGGTAAATCGTAGAACTTACAGTCCTTGATACCACCTGGCATGTTGTGTTTTAACCATTTGATCTTTGGCAATTCCATTTCAATGGACATTTGACCACCAACATACTTCAATGCCTTGTCACCAGTGGCATTGATGGTGTTGGTTTCTTCTACGGCTCTGTGGTCCATCCATAAAATGATATTTTCCAAACTATCACCAAAATCTGGACCAACACCAACTGGAGAATCGGTGGATTCAGAAATTGCAACCAAGGAACAGGTGGCATCGAAACCAATACCGTAAACATGGGTTGGATCAACACCAGAGTCTCTTATACACGATCTGGTACAGAAACAGATGGCATTCCAGATTTCAGTGGAAGATTGAGTGATATAATTTGGTTTCAATTCATGTCTAGAAATTGCTCTCTCAGACAATCCCAAAATTACACCATTGGTGTCAATAAGACATGCTCTAGCAGAACCAGTACCAACATCAACACCAATGTAGTAAACATCGGGTTGAGGAGGAGCAACTGGAGTATTGAAGAAAGATGACTTTCTAGATGAAAGGTTGGTAGCAGATCTTCCTCCGTATGGTGCCATTTTTTCTTATTTGATTCTGATTGTGACCCTGAATTTGTTTTTGAATTTGAATTTGAATTTGGATTTGATTTCTGGACCTTTTTCTTATTTAATATTCGTCTTTCAAAAAGTAAAGATTTATTACTGATAAAGAAAGATAGAGATTTTAAAATAAAGAAAACAGAAAGGAGAAAACTGGGATTGATCAATTGACTTCTTTTTCTTGTTGTTGTTCTTCTTCTTTTGTTTTTTTTTTTTTTAAAAGAAAACCTCAAGCGAATTTAGAGAATAGAAAAGTTGGAATCTAATTGAAATTAGCCAGAAAAGCAACTTAATTTATATATGCCTATTGATCATGGGTTGTTGCAAGCGCAATCGTAACTATAATAGGGTGGAGAGAGGGGAGGTTATCTGCAGTCGTCGGGCGCACGCTCAAAACATGGGGGTAGTGTATGTAAAAGGCCTGGTTGGCAGCGAAAACTTTATTCTTCCGGTGGGAAGGTCCGGAGATGGAGATTTACCGAGAGACCAACCGTTCCAATAGTTTACCAGCTAAAGTGTTCGGGATAACAGTGTTTTATGGAGAAAATTGGACTGATAGATCTGCACCGTATAACTGTGATGATTGTGGTGAATGTGATGATTGTGTCTCGCAAAAATTAAAAAAAGAGAACAATGTACTGGTGGTTTGGAGATGTTCATTGGATTGACGTTTTGACGTTGTTGGGTGGAGACAAAATTTCGTTTTTATAGAACCGTTTTTTTGGTCTCTCTGTCTTTCTGATAAGGGAGAGTTCACCACCGGAAGTGGAATTTGGGGCTGACCGGTGGGAATGAGAAAACCAGCGAGACAAAGGGGGGTTCTAAAGTTTCAGGGGTTTAGACGATGACCAGTTGTCATCTGACATCCAATGGGGTCTAGAATGGGTTAAACCTTGCATACTACTGGGGTAATTTGCATTATTACAGTCTTTTTTATTATACTTCATACCTCGAGTCGGATATATTCATACCCTCGGAAATAAATGATTCATACCAGTGACCGGAATTATTCATACTATATAGTTTATTATTTCAAACCTACTATAGACGAATAACTTATGGTAACTACTTCGACTGCCAGTACGATGGAATTTGGTTTTACTTAGATACTTAATTTCATCTATTTTGTTTGAAGC